>CAKNWT010329673.1:0-19076 GCA_932066315.1 Andricus coriarius | reverse complement strand
AAGTGCTTTTGGCCACACTGAGCCTTGGTCTGAGACTTCTGTTTTAGGTTAAAATTTGTTCCGATGAACATTTTATTGTTTCCTGTGTCGTTTATTAATCAATTAAAATTTTTTTTGCTTTCAATGTAGTTTTATATAATTAAAACGAAAACTATGTGTCTTATCAAAAATCAGTACAAGAAAATTCGTAGTTCTATCTAAGGCGAAAATTTCGTTAGTAAACATTGTATTTTATCTTTTGTCGTTTTTTCAAAAATTGAAATTCTTTATTTTTAATTAGATTTTTCTCAATTAGAAAAAATATATCTTATCGAAAAATAGTGTTAACCAAATTAATATAACTTTTTAAGATAAATAATGTTTCAACTAATATCTTCTCTCCTTGCATAGTTTGATTAAAGAATTGGAATTTTAATAACATTTTTTAAAACTAAAACAAAAACTATGCATCCTATTGAAATTGGGTTTCAACAAATTTGTATACCTTTTTAAGACAAACAATTCTTATTTTTCACATTTGATCGTATTTGCATATAGCTGCATCCTATATTTGCATAGTTGATCTGGAAAATGGAATTTTTTTTCTTATAAAAATATATGTCTTGAGACAAAATTATTTGACTTGGAAAGAACCTGAGAGATTTTCCAATCAAAGACAAGCCAAAAGGCTCCCGAAGCCTTCATGGGTCATCACTAATCCGCTTTAAATTCTACAGAATGTTTATATTGTCTATCTTCATGGTATTTATTTATATGTATTATTAATTTTATTTATCCGCGATAATTATGTTCTTTGGATAGCAAATCTAAAAATGGTGTCCATTTTTTCCTATGGCCAACAATTTCTTAGATATTTGTAGAAATGGACAGTTTTAATCTTTTTATGGAAAATTTATTATGCCTGTAGTTGTTGAGATCGACAGGTTTCAAATTCTTTATTTAAAAGTCAGTTACTAAAAAATTACAAATTTTATTGGTGGTAAAATTGTAATACTGACTAGATGTCAACTGTTTGGTCCCAACCTATCTGGAAGTGGCAGGCCCTGTCGGTAGTAATAAAACCAACATATAAATTATCCTTCCGTCTCAAGACAAGTCTACCTGGTTTTGTCTTGACACAGCTAAAGCCTTAAATGTAAGACAAGTCTCTATATCTCTAATGTCCAGCTGGTTAGACGTCATGTTCTTCAAGACATACTTAAGATATTTAAGACAAAATCAAGACAGCATATTTTTACCCGGGCTCCTACCTTAAAAAAGGCGAAACCCAAGAAATACAAGCCAATAACTTTTCTGAACATTATGCATAAGATCTTTTCAGTTAGCCTGAACAACAGGATTGTTCGGACAATCGGACCTCTTTGAGGAGAGGTTTACGAACAACGTGGTACGAAAAAAGCTGTAGCAAACTGTCGGTATAACCTGCTAGTCGGCAGGTACGTCTGAAAAGATGCTGCATTCTATAATCGCAATCTGTTGATGGCCTCGATTGATTTTCCGCAAAGCTTTCGATTCAATCTCCTATAGACTTATCATCTGTCTGTTGGAAAGCTTGAAGGTCTATCCACACATAGTGGGATGCATAGAGAAATAGATATCCGGATGGAAAATCAGATTTACTATCTCATCTGGAAATCAATGTGTAACAAGTAAAAGCGTCAATTTCCAGAGGGTCGTCTTTCAGGGCACCATCATGATCCCTTTCCTCTTTTGCAGCAAACTACTGCCTCTATCTCTCGCAATACGAAATTCTCGTGTTTAACTCTGTGGCGAGCCCAAACATTGGAGCATAAGTTCACTCACGTATTTTACATGGATGCTCTGAAGATCTGTGGTTCTGGAGAAGAGTAGCTTCAGCATACTCTGAGAATTGTCGAGAGGTACACACGAGAGATGGGTATGGATTTAGAATTAAACAAGTTTGCCAAGATTCATCTAAAACGAGGACGACTTGCTGGCGTTGTCGAGAACACTGAGCTCGTGAATATGAGTGCTATTGAACACCTTGGAGCTGCAAAGATCTACCTTTACCTATACCTAGGCGTGCCTGAGAGTCGTCTTCAGGATATGACAGATATGACAGATTTGGTCTTCCAATCTGTCGGTACTGAACAAGATATTTGAAATTAACATGCTTGTCTTTCCGCTTCTAGTCTGTTCTGTTGGGATTTTTCCATGCATGCGTAAAATCATGCATATGCAGAAGAGCTTGCATATCAACTCCTCCTTTTCGTACTATCTACATTCTACGTCGTAAAGGCGGATATGGACTTCTAAATCCTCAGTGTCTTTATAACGAAATTATACTGGGTACAGCTCACATCGTCGCAAATGGAAGAGAGCCTCTCCTGAGAATGTTCAGGAATCAGGAGTTGATTCGCAACGGAGCACCCTTTACAAAGCTGCTGAGCAGGCGGCCGAGACCCTGGGCCTGGATCCTAACATCAGAAGTGAGAAATGTGCAATACTCAATCATGATGCCTCACTCCTAAAAGATCGGGTGAATAAAGCCGAGGTTAACAACTTCCTCGAACAGCTCTTCGACTAGAAAATGCACGGAAACTTTTACAGAAATGTAAGTGATCAGTCCTTGTCGATGGAGCTAACATTCTCAGTACCTAGGTCACATACTACCCTTGTATCCCACTGACGCTGGAACGAAGTATACCCATAGACACAATGTGGCCCTAAGAGTGCTTTACTCTTAGGCCTGACATCGTTCTCCATAACTTCGAGAAACGAACTATGTTCGTGATCAAATTCTTGGTTCTGGCCGACAACATCACAGTCAAGGAGAAGGAAAAGAAGGAGGGGCATCGAGACCAGTCATCAAGATGAACGAAGATTTCGCCGGCCCATAGGTGTGATTTACCGCGGTTCTACTGAGAGCCAGTGTTATTTCCATTGATGACAGCCACTCCCAGGGAGTCCCTGCGGCGGCTCTTTACTCTATTTTATATACATATATTTTTTTTCGTTTAAAGCATCATCATGATGCATTCCGTAGAAAATAGACACAGCGAACAATGGCAAACACTCTAAGTACTCGACCAATATATTCCCATTGTAAGAACTTCCACACTTTAAAGTGAAACGGTATAGATCCTTCAACCACTCATGAGATTTCCATTCAGTAGACTAAGCATATTTTTACATTTTTATTACCATCAGTAATATATGCATTTTAGTTTACAATCATCAATTACAACTTTATACTTTGCATTCTAATTCTTATTCAGTTTTTGTTCTACTTTTTACTAATGTTGAATACTCTAGGATACTGAATATAAAAGAGAAAATTAATAAAAGTCTTTTCCACTAGAAAATAAATAAAATAATGAAAACTAAAGTACCTGGTCAAATTTAAAAATTCTAAAAATATCTTGATTCGTAAGGAGATATATTGAAAGATGTCCATCTATCTCAACCAATCGCGCATAAAGAATAAAAATAAATAACCGTTCACGGTTCAATGAGGAACCACTATTATTGGGCACTTTTTAAAAACCATTGTCATAAATTATCCAAATCGCGATCGCGATGTACCATTTGGTGTCAAAAATTACGTTTGAGATAACTGGCACATAGCCAAAGTTTTTAAGAAGATAGTGTCCACATTTCCCAATAAGTTACTTCCTTGCTCTAATCTCACAAATTCTTATGGATCGCTTTAAAAAAAAACTGTAAATACATTTCTGAAATTTTAATTGTTAAAGTTAATCAACTTTTGGTCTTGAATGCTTTGGCGCGTTTTTGGACAAAAATGTCCTTAAATATTTTAAAAAACTGTACACAGTAAATCCTGAGGTATCAAAAGTGTGACTTTTCCCTGATTTTCCCGACTAGTTTTTCATTTTGTATAACCATTAATATTTGAATACCATAATGCTAATTTTGCAACATTTTTTATATGCACTCTTTTATAAACAAACAAAAACAATTTCAAATTAAAATTTACCATATAATTGTCAGGGCTGCCATAGCCTAATTTACTTGAAAAATATTTGAAAAATAAATAAATAAATATTAAAAATATTAAATCTATACCGTAATAGTGATCAAAAGTGATATTGAAAATAATTAAAATACATTATAAAATAAAAAAATACAGTATTTCAGTAAAATTTGAGTAAATTTAGAAGAATTTAATACAAATGAGAAGAATTCGATAAAATACCTAAAAAGTAAGGGTAAGTTAAACAAATGGGATTGAAAGCAATTAAAAAGAAATGACAAAATTAATTGAATTCAGTAAGTTTAAAATGAGTTCAGAAGAATTCAAGCCAAGTAAACAAATTCAACAGATTACCAAAGAATTATAAAGAATGAAAAAAAGTCATTACAGATTAATCAGAACTCTTTTCGAAACACTTAAAAAATTTTAAAGCTCTAAAAAATTCCTCGCAATTCTACAAAATACTCTAACATCTCTTAAATTCTTTAAAATCTCTTTAAGTTATTGAAATGAATTGAAGATTCCTACGAAACTTTTTAAATATTTTAAAATCTTTGGTAATACCTTGAGATATTTAAAAATCTTTAAAATCCTACGAAATTCAGGACAATTATAAATTATTATGAAATCATTGAAATCCTCGGAAATCCTGTAAAATTCCTAGGAATCTTTTAAAAAAATCTTTAAAGCTGATAGGTTCTGTAAAATCGTTCCATAGCTTCTGAAATAATTCTAAGACATTCTTTGCACTCACACGAACTTTTGTTCAAATTATTATGAAGAATTATTATATTGGCATTAGGGTCTTATGAAAATATTTAATTAAAAATTAAAACGTGCATTTAATTAAAGTTAAAATTGGCAAACGTTTCGACCACGGATAGGGGTCCTCCTCAGTGCCAGATATTTAATTGAAAAATAAACTTAAAATTAAATCTTACGTTTTAACGTTTTAATTTTTAATTAAATATTTTCATAAGACCCTAATGCCAATATAATAATTCTTCATAATAATTTAAATAATTGGGTCAATTAAATCCGACATTTTTCAAAAAACCAGTAAAAATGTCACAGAACGATATTTTTTTCAAATCCCTTAAAATCACCAAAATTCTTAAAAGTCCCTTGAAGTTCATTCAATATCTTAAAAATACCTTGGAATATCTTAAATTGCTATAAAATATTTCAAATCTTTGGAATTCTAGACATTATTGAAATCAATGAAAAATTCTTTGTTATCTTTTAAAATACCTTAAATATTTCAAATCTTTTGAAATGCCTTGAATCTTTCTAAAGCTCTTGAAAATTTCTTGGAATCTTTTTGAATACTCTAAAATCTTTCAAATCCTTTGAAATTTTTTCAGATTACTGACATCTTTGAAAAATATTAGGAATAATTTGAAATACTCTAAAATATCTCGAAAGAATTGAAGAAAATTCAGAAATAGGTATTTACTTGAATTCAATAGTCGTAAATCCATGGGCTAATTCCTTAGAAAAAGTGACTAAAGTAGCCTCTTTAATTTTAAAAGTGACTATAGTGACTTTTTCTAAAAAAAATAGCTAGAATGTGATTTGAGAAAAAAAATGACTAGGCATGACTGTGTGGCAGCCGTAATTATTCTCGAAAGATACTGAAAGTGCTTCTTACAAAAATTTCCTGACTTTGTCAATTTTTTTTATATTTTTCACTTTTCTCTGATTTCCAGGCTTTTCGTAACCTGCGACGACCCCGAATTCAAATCTTATCTTTAACTGTTAAATAATTTTTATACTAATAAATCTGGATCATTTTAATCAAATTAGTATCACTCTGCTTGCAAATCACTTTGAATTACAAAAACATGTAATTCTATTTGAACAATATTCTATTAATTTGCTTTTTCGGAAAGGTAGGTAATATTTTGAATTACACTGAAAAAAAATCTAGTAAAATTGACTATGTGAACGGTTGGTTAGGAAGATTACTATTTTTTTTTTGGTTGGATTAACCGACCACCTAGTTGATTTAACTAGTTTTTCAGTTAATTTTACTAGAATTTAGCTAGTAATCCCAGTTTGTGTTTGCATTGTATAAGGAAATATCTAGAAGTACTCACTCTAACTGCGCTCTGAAGATTTCGCCAGGGAATGAAGCAGAACATGAAACAAAAAAGAAGAATATCATGTTAATTAACATTCAACAAAGTTAAGTTATATATTAAAAGAATTCATTTTTCACAACTTGTGATGAGGAAGTAAAATTAAAAGTCATCACATAAACTAATATATGTTTTTTAAATAATTTTAAAATTAATAAACTTGAGTACACAGTAAACCCCGGGATATGAAAACGTTGCATGTCATTTTAATTAGCAATTCCAGATCAAAATTATCCACTTTCGTGGATTAAAAATCTGTTACACAACTTCGTTCATAACTGTCGTGTCGCAGTTGCTATACTTTTTACTAAAAGTCGAAGGTTAGTAATGACCGACATAATATTGCTAAAAATATTCCAATTTTTCTATATTGGAAGATTTATAATTTCCTATAACCAACAGAAAATGTTTCAAAAATCGTTGTATTTTTAAAAAGCCATATAAATTTATGACGAAGAAATATCAATTTTCAACCAAATAGTTGAATTTTCAAACAAAAAGATCAATATTTAACAAAAAATGGAATAATTAAATTTTCAGTTTTTAAATTTAAATATTTTGTTAAAAGATTGTTTTTCTAGTTGAAAATTAATACGAACAAAATAAATTTTGAATTAGGAAAACTAACTTTCAACAAAATAGTTAAATTCTTAAACAAAGAGATGAAATTTTCACTTTAAAATAAATAAATTTTCATGCAAAAAATAAAAAATTTCAATAAAATAATTAGATTTTCAACCATAGACATGAATTTTGAACTAAAATAATGATTTATGAACAAAAAAATGAATTTTGAACATAGTCGTTCAACTTTCAACCAAATAATTGCATTTCCAACTATAAAAGATGAATTATCAGTAAAAAGAACGCAATAGAGGCTATTTTAATCAAAAAAATAATTTAATTTTTATTAAAAAATAGTTAAATTGTACCAAAATTTTTAATAAAATATTTGAATGTTCAACTAAAATAGGTATATTAATAATTAACCAAATCAATCAAACTGATAGATTTGGAAAATTAGGAAAAAAACTGAAATTTCTACCAAAAGAGATAAATTTTGAAACCAAAAAGACAAATTTTTAAGAAAAAAGTCTTTAAATTTTCAACTAGGAAATATAAATTATCAACAAAAAAGTTAATTATATACCAAATAGTTGAATTTTCAATAAAAAAAGACGAACTTCTGTCAAAATTTGTAAATTTTTAAGAAAATAAATAAATCTTAAACAAAATAATTAAATTTCTTAACAAAAGAATATACTTTTTAACCAAACAGAATCAACTTTCAACCTAAATAGTTAAATTTTTAACCAAAAAGATATTTTTCTACCAACAGAGATGAAGTTTAAAAAAAAACAAATTTTCAACATGAGAGTAAAGAGAGAAAAGAAAATTAACTTAATTATTGAATTTTCAAGCCAAAAAGGAGAATTTTTTACGAAACAGTTGAATTTTAAAATTAATGTTCAACACGAACGTTAATTTGTAACCAAATAATTTATTTTTTTAATCAAAGAAAAATAAATTTCTAACAAAATTATTGAATTGAAAAAAAATGTCAAACAAAAAATATGAATTCTTAACCTAAAACATAATAGTAGACTTTTGAACAAAAAAGAATGAACTTTTAACAAAAATACTTATATTTTTAACCAAGGAGAAGAATTTTAAACTAAAATTATCAATTTTTAACTGGAATAGTTAAGTTTTTAGTTTAAAAATTACAACATCCTAGAACCAACCAAGAATTTTTGAGCAAATTTTTTATCTTAGGGCGGGAGAAAAATTCAAATTTTCCTATATTGAGCTATAAATCTGTATGGCTATGGAAATGATTCTTTATACTACAAAGAATGATTCTTAAGATATTAGTAATTTATAGTTTCGAAAAAAAATAAAATATGGGACTTGGAACTAATGGCAACTTTTTATATTTGAGATAATATACTTGCAAAATGGCCTGATTTTTCTTGGACCAATTTCTAATTTCCCCTGACTATTAATATTGGAAGAAATATTAAAATAGCGTATGTTATAAACGGAATTAAACAATATTTCAGATACAAAATAAAAATTTTCAAATTTATTTATTTATTGTAAGAAAAAAACAATTTCTACTAAAAAAGATTACTTTTTTTAAAAACTTGAATTTTCAACAAAATAATCCAATTTTTAACAAAATAATTGAATTCTTCACCTAAAAAGATGAATTCCCAACAAAAAAGCTTAATAGTTTACATTTCAACAAAAAAATGAAATTTTAGCTAAAACAATGAATTTTAAAACAAAGACGATGACATTTGAACAAGTAAAGGTTTTTCGGTCATGAAAGAAGATTTTTTTTTTCTAAATTGTCGAACCTTCAAGCCAAAAGACGAGTTTTCTGTACAAAAACTGAATTTTCAACGAGAAAATATGAATTTTCAGAAGAAAAATTAATTTTTAATAAAATAGTTACATTTTCGACCAATGAGATAAACCTTCTTTCAAAAAAAAAATGAATTTTCAACAACGTAGTTCAAGTTTTACTCACGAAGTTGAATATTCAATAAAAAAACATCAATTTGCAACAAAATCGTTTAACTTTCCACCAAAGAGATGAATTTTCAACTAAAAATTTGAATCTTCCAAAAAAAAATGATTTCTTAATAAATTGGTTCAACTACAATTTTTAAACAAAAAAGTTGAAACCTCAAGCAAAGAAGATTATTTTTTAACCAAACAGTTTAATTTTTATAAAAAAATAAGATTTTTATTTTCAATAAAGATTTAATTGACTTTTCCATATCAAAATATGAGTTTTAAGCAAAAAGTACATTTTCTACGAAAATAGTTGAATTTTGAACCCAAAAAGACTAATTTTCAACAAAACAGTTGAATTTTGAACCAAAAAGAATGACTTTAACGAAATTGTTAAATTTTTAACCAAACAGTAGTTGACTTTTTATCCAGAAAAGAATTCAGTTAAATTTTCTGCACTAAGATGTGAATTTTAAATAAAAAATTAATTCACGAAAAAAGTTGAACTTTCAACCCTAAAAGACGAATTTTTTAAACAAAATTTGAATTTTCAACCAAAAAGGATGACTTGATAACAAAATTATTACATTTTTATAAAACAGTTGCATTTTTCGAAAAGAAAGAGGCAATCTCTAATGAAATAGATGAATTTTAATATTAAAAAGATAAATTTTCAAAAAAATAGTTGAACTTTCATTCAAAAAAGATTTCAGTTTAATTTTCAACACTAAGATATGAATTTTAAATAAAAAATAGATTTTCTATGAAAATATACAAGGCAAGTAAATTACTCTTAGGAATATTATATTAGTTAAAATTCAACTACCAGAATGTTAAACTTGTAAAATTTTTAACCTACAATATTTTATAAATGGAATAAAACATTTTCATATTTTCTCTTCTTGACAATTATTTATAGATATAGAACTTCACTGACTTCTACAAGATTTTTTTGGTTAATTACCTGATTTTTCCCTGACCAATAAAATAATCCCAGACTTATTTTTTTAATTGTCGTTGGCTAGATTCGTTTTTCGCTCACCAGGTTTCTTTGGCGCGTACACTTGAATTCATATTAAATTTATGTACAATTCTGCGAGTTATTTGCTTCATTTGCGAATTTCCAAAAATTACGTACATGAATGAAAGACCCCCCCCCCCTTTCGTAACGAATCGTAACAAAATATCACGACCCTTCCCTCCCCCTTGAGCTGTTACGTAATTTTATGGTCTCCTTTGTTTTGTAATGATTTGATAAAGAAATCAGTTCTTTTCTTCGACCGACGATGTTTAGGAATGTTAATTTGTGAAATTTTTTATGTCGAAGAAAAGGATTGATTTGTTTATGAAATCATTACCATACAACAAGTTAGCAACGTTTTGGATACTATGGGTTATTTATCCTACATCTTTGACAGGTATGGAGCTGCCACAAGACAACAAATTGGAGATTTGATACACACCAATAGAAAATTAGTTATTCTTAAAGAACAGCGTACTTTCCTAATAAGGTGCAGAAACAATACCTTATTTCCAACACTTATTCAACAAAATGTTTAAAAATCTTTTGAAAAAGGTACGCAATTGTACTGAAACGTACGTAAAGGATGGAGAAAGGAGTTTTCAATTAGTAAATTTTGAGTTGGAAAGTTGTTTTTGGCTCATGTGTTATTTAATTTTTATGTGGACCGTTAGACATAAAAAATTTCACAAATTAACATTTTTATGGTCCCCTACCGAATTAGTAAATATTTAGAACAATCGAATAAGTAGTATTCTGCTAATCGTAAATGACCGTCTTCTCTCTATTTGAATTAGTAAGTGTGTATACATTCCATTTTCAACGCAAAATTTACTGTTATCTGAATTTACACTGAATTTTGATTCGTCGCAAATAGCAGTGGTGAGCATGAAGTGAAACGTGAAAATTGCAAAATTTGCGTCCCGGCGGTATGCAAAACTAAATGGCTATTGGTTTCTCCTGGGTATATGGAAGCAACTTGTAATTTTGCCTCGGTGATTTGAGGTCTCTGCGAACTATGCTACGTATCTACGAAATAGGTCCATATATCATTTCGCGCACCATCGGAAGTTTATCAGCGATTTCAAAGTGTCAGCATCCTCTTCTCAGGATGTGGCGTATGTGCGAATGTATGAGGCTGAAATACGTTTGCTCATGTATGTGAACACCCATATTTGCACAGATACCATATTCAATAACCACGTCTGACTTGGCACGGAACTGCGATGGAACATTGCATATACATATATATGTATGACAACTGTACTATAACGTGCTATACGCACGTGTGCTTCTAGATGAATGAGAATTTTCCCTAGGGCGAGTAGAATGAACAAAAATGTTATAAATCAAAATCTGCTTACTGGGTTATTCCAGAATAGATCGTCTAGACGTCGTTGCGAAATGATTTAAAAACTTTTTCATGTTGAGATATAATATTCCTGGATGTTCCTAGAGTGGGATTTAACCAGAGAGTATCTGATGTAACTATACAGAGAAAATGGATAGACAAACTTGGAGTTTCAATTTTTAGATGGTCAGTTTGATCTTCTATATAGTACAAGTACCATCCATAATTTGTTTTTCTTATAATTGTATAGCCTGTTCAAATATCCACAGGTGATTTACTTCACGATTTCTACCAAACACTCGACACCCGAAGCACATAAATTTTTAATTAGTTCAAACCACTTGCTGATATTTTAAACCTTTGTGGAGGGCGGAAACAGTGTAGAGAACATAGTGAAGAGTGAATTAAGAAATTTTGGTTTTGATATTCAACGCCTGAGCGTATTCTTAACATTTTCGACCGATAACGTGCTCAAAATTGTGTAATTCGTTGGTACAAATAATTCAATTCATTTTTTTATAAAAGATATCCCTTGCATATCAATAATTTAAATCAAAACTTGAGAGAATTACATACCTTTATATATAAAATTGGCTAATAAAAATCGTAACTTTGGTTAAATCCTCTTTTTTCTTCTTGGAATATCTCATAAGATGTGGAAGGAAAGAATATGTAACTTGTGGGATATTCTTATATGGTAACCCGATTAAATTTCCTGATGAGACCTTGCCCGGTTTTTATTTAAAAGTACTTTGAAAAATTCTTTTTTGGCCGGTACGAAACGGAATAACAATATGACTGAAGTTACCTCTTTAAATTCGATTTATTTATTTTTAAAATTAAACAATTTTTTCAATTGTAAAGTTTGCTTAATAATAAATGTTTAAAGTCCTTAAACAGAATCAAAAGTTTGATTGATAGCCTTGTAATTATATCAAATGCAGTTTTTGTTATTTGAATATATTTGATAACTTTATCTAATTAGAAAATACTATTCTGGTATTCAAATGTTTTCCTGAAATTATGAATTATTCTTATAATCATAGATTTCTCGTAAATGTTTCGTTACATCGCTTTTGCGCATTATGACAAACGTTTTTATATAATAAATAATAATTAATAATTGTATCTTCTTCTGAAAAGTTTGCACTTCAGGTTTATAAGTAGAAAAGGGGTAAAGTTGAATTCAGGATCTCGCTATCTTTGAGATTATTGACTTTTCAATTTTTTCGAGCGAATGATATAATTCGCTGAATCAATTCAGCTTTATCACAAAACTTCTATTTTGTGTGGAACCTAATGAACGAATACGAAGGTAAAACTCCCATTAATTGAATTTAATGATTTTATCTAGAAGAAAGCTGTAAACCAAGGCAAATTTTGACTTTAGCTGAATTAAATCCAAAGCCCCTCGGCGTGAAAGCTTTCAAAGTCGACCTATTCAAATTTAATCGTTTTTAGATGGAAATCGTGAAAAGTTTGAACGCCCGCAACTCTCAGTCGTGAAATTTTAATCCCTTTTCGAAAAATGCTTCACATTTTGTTTTGCGAATTTCCAGAAAGTCTATGGTTTCACTATTTAGCAACTATCTAGCTTTTTCTTTATTTACGCTGGGTGCTTCCATTGCATCGTAATTCTCAAACGAAAAAGGTTTTTAGAATCTCTGTTGTCTGCTATTTTCCGCATAAAAGAGAGAAGCTCCTATGCAACTCTTTTGTAGTAGAAAGAGATTACCGATAAAATTCAATCTATTTCGTGTTACCGAATATAAAATATTTAAAGATAGAATTCATGAATAGATCAAGGCAGACTTCTTATTCTTTACTGAAGGAAAAAAATAGTTTATTAAAAATCTAGTGACTTTTTATTGTAGTGTTGGATATGAGAGAAAGATAATTAAAATTAACAACCTTCAGTATTCAAGAAGATGATTAATCATCACCTGAAAGGAATGTAACGTCTGAACAGAATCTCAGAGACAGAGCTCGAAAAAATAAGCGACATTCATTGAAAATTTAGTACCCAATTTGATATCTGAATTCTAAGAGACAGTTTATGAAAATTCAAAATACAATTTCTGAATGAACAAAAAAAGTTTTGTTCGAAATTATTGTTACATAATCTTCATTTTTTACAATTATTAATGCAAAATTTGCGCTTTGAAAAATCGCACTGGCCGAAGATTCGAACCCCTACCTAAACTTGTGTATTCTAATGCGCATTCTCACCAACTTCGCTATCGAAACACTTAGATCTTGGTTTAAAAATCTCGGTGGAGGATTTTCAAACTTGAAGTAGTTGAATTCAATGTTTCTTTAAAGAAACCATTTTTCTGATGATTAGTGAGTACGACAAAATGGAAATTTTCAAGAGACATATAGAACAATTTTTTACTATGACAGAATTTAGAATTGGAGTTTACTTATTTCAAAGAAGACTCGATACCTTTTCTTTAAATATTTAAAAAGTTTATGAACTATCAAAAAGTAACAAACAATAAAGCAAAGTAAGGTGCAAAAATGCTTTGATAACCTTGATGACAGAAAACGATTTTCTGCTATATAAAAACCTCCATAAAACGGTCAGTTTTCAATTTAACCAATTCTTTTATAATAATCTCTGACTCAGTTTTAAATGCAAAATAACACTTTAAAACAATAATTTAAATTATGCGAAATAGAAAATTAAAACTTATTTCACAAAATGCTCTATTCTTTTTGTCTTTCAATATTTGAAACGTTTAAATTCGATCATAAATTAATAAATAATAAAGAAAAGTCAAGTACAAAAATGCTCTAATAACCTCCGATGACAAACAAAATTATTTTCTGCTACACAAAAACTCCCATAAAACGCACAGTTTCCAATTTATGCAATTATTTTACCATACTTTTTTTAGTCAGTTTTAAATGTAAAGAAACTTTTCCAAAAGAACAATTTGAAATATGTAAAACAAATAATTATAATTAATTATAATAATTAATAATATGTTAGGCCGAAATTCTTTTTGGCAAACCATATAAAAAGTCGTTCACCATCAAATAAAATCTGATGGATTTTCCAATATAATTTACCATCCCGTTGCTTAATTGACTGTTCTTCTACTATTCAATCAAATTCCCAGAAATATCATCAGACTTTCCTCTCTATCCAGAATTCATAAATAGAATAGTCACTTAAAATTTAAGCGATTATTTTTTCCGTGCATATAATTAACAAATATAAAAGATAGAAGCTGGTAAATATTTGTTTAGAAGTTTTAAAAATTAAGTAAACTATTTTCAATTCCTGAAGAATTTTTATTGGATCGGGAATGTATAATATTAGATATTAAAAAGAGAATCTTTAACACTTCTGAAATATTTATAATTACATATATATTTGTGTGTGTGTGTGTGTGTGCGATTTTTCAATAGATTTAAATTTTGGTTTCCGATATGCGACAGAATTTAAGTTCTATATAATGTAATAATTTTTATCAGTTTTCATAGATATATGTACTACGATGTACTTTATACATGGGAAAGTTGCTCGAGCTGGACTCTAGACTATTGATTTTTCACCCTAATTTGGGTATAAATTATTTTTTTACTTAAAGTGAATTATTTTAAAGGTTTAACAAGACCAAGCAATTCATAAAAAGTTTTAAAAAATTATAAAAGTTGTATTTATATATTCTACAAAAATTACAACAATTTTTTTATTGAAAATTTTTGAAAAATATTTTGGAATTTTGTAGTGTCGAAAAAGTCTCTTGAATGTGACTTCGAATATTTGACCAGCGCAGGAAATAAACAGGTTAAAATTTCCAGCATTTTCTTGAAAATTAATCTGCTTGGTGACTGATCATCTTTTTGATGGGAAATTCATTCCTTTGATTGAAAATTTATTATGTTGAACATTCCTTTACAAATTCAAATATTTGGTTAAAAATTGATGTATTTTGTTAAAATTTGATCTTTTTTGGTAGAAAATTAATCTTCTTGGTTAAAAATGTATCGTTCTGGTTAAAAATTCATTTCTTTGGTTGAAAAATTCAGTATTTTCGAGTGAAAATGGTATTATTCCATTTTTTGCGAAAAATTCATCTTCTTCTAGAAATTTAATCTTCGAGGTTGAAAATTCATCAGTTTGGTTGAAAACTATTTCGTTGAAAAATAATCGTTTTACTGCTAATTTAACTATTCTATTTTGAGGTGAACATTTATCTGTTTTTAGTAAAAATGCAACTACTTTGTTAAAACTTCGTATTTTTTGGTAGAAAAGTCATCTAATTAGTTGAAACTTTATCTCTTTGGTTAAGAATTTTGTTGTTGTTTGAAAATTGAACTATTAACTTGAAATTAAAAAAAATTAAACTAGTTGGTTAAAAATCCATGTATTTTGTTATAATTTAATCGTTTTTGGTAGAAAATAAATATTCTTGGCTAAAAATGTATGCCTCTCGTTGAAAACTCATTTCTGTAAACAAGTTTTTTTTATCTGTAAAAAAGTAATCTCACATTAGTTGAAACATTAACTTTTTGGTTAAAAATTCATTTCTTTGTCTAGAAATTTAACTATGTTGTTGAACATTTTGTTTTTAAATTGAAATTTTGTTGTTGAACCAAATTTATCTTTTAGGTTGAAAATTCAACCACGAAGTTGAAACATTTTTTCTTGGTTTAAAATTTAATTGTTTTATTGAAATTTTTTTTTTTAGCTGAAAATTTAATTATATTGATGGAAAATTAATATTTTTGGGTTGAGAATTCAACTTTTTTTCTTCATATTTTTAATTTGAAAACTTTACTGTTTTGCAGGAAATTCATCTTCAAATTTTTTTTCTTTATTGACTGATAAATCTTTCTTGGTTGAAAATTAATTTTTTCCACGTTTTTAAGGAACTCACCCTTTTCTGTTTTTTTTTTGCCTAAATGCGTACTGAACTAATAAAAACCAATAAGAAAATCTAACTATTTTTCGTTAAAAGTGAATTATTTTTAATTGAAAAGTCTGCTATTATATTTTTGATTCAGAATGCACTATTTTGTTGAAATTAATTTTTTGTTTGAAAATTAATTTTTTCATCTAAAAATTTAACTATTTTTTTTTGCTTGAAAACTGATCTTTTTTAGTTTAAAATTCAGCAATTTGGTTAAACATGAACTATTTGGTTAAAAATTTACTTTTAGTTTAAAAAATTATATTTTTGGTTTAAAAATTCAACTATTTGAGAACAAGCCGTTTTGGTATGAAAATTTAACAATTTGTTTGAAACACCGAGCATTTGGTTGAAGATTCGACATTGCAGGCTGCAAATTTAAATAATTGGTTAAAAATTTGTCTCTTTTCTTGAAAGTTTAACTATTTGGTTGTAAATGTATCTGCCTGGTTTGAAATAATTTGTTTGTTTGTTGAAAACTCAACTATTTTGTGAAAAAAAATACAAATATTTTTTTGAAAATGAAATATATTTGTACTGAAAATCACTTTTCAAATATGTGAAACTTACACCTTATTAGAAAAGAGGTATGCATATTTGTAATTTTATTTAAAAAGTGAGCTACCATATCGACGTGCCCAAGTGACAAGGTTCCATCTCGTAGAGACCAAATGAAAAGGTGCTAACTCGTGGAGGCAAAATGAAAAGGTGATTACTTGCGGAGCAAACGCTGGACGATTCAAAATCCTATATAAAATGTATGGTGGACATCAGCGCCCTCATCTCTGAAACAACTTGTTATTTGGTCTCTACCAATTAGCACCTTTTCATTTGGTTTCGCCGAGATAAAACGTTTTCATTTGGATACGTCGATATATCCATATGTGCTGTAAACCCTTTAAAAGGTCAAGAATGGTCAAGAAAAATCAAACGAACTTTGATAGACATAGAAATTGAAATCCGCGTTGAAATCTATTTAAAAATCAGCCAAATAGACCAAAAAGCTGATTCTCGGTTTAATTGTTATGCATTGTTTCCGATTAAAATTAAAATTATTTAGTCCTCTGTTTTCGTAACATATGCTACATTTCCTATAAAACATAACTGTATCGAAGGATTGGACATAGGACCGCGAAACGAGGAATGTAATTATAGAATTGGTGGGTTGTGCTGTCGGCGGAAGGGAGCAGCTCCCATAGGAAAAAGCATCGTTAAATTTGAACCTCCTAGTGACTTTGTCACGAATCACGAATAGGCGGACACTTTTCCTCTAAAATTAAAGTAATAATAGAGGATAGGGGATCATGGTGAGGGTTTTTATCGTAACGGGGAATGAGACTTGCTGCAAGATAAAAAAATATCGGATTAAAGCCTGAACACGCCAACGCCATTTCAAGGCAGTGGATGTATATTGAGTCCTTGCAAATTACGTCTAGGTCTACAAAGTTAACGAAGGATCATTCTCTAATGTTATAAAAAAGAACCCACTTCCTGTTGCGAAACAACTATATTGGGAAAATTTTTTAGTCTGTAGGTGACTAAATGAATTCTTCTAAATCGAGATTCGCCGCAGCGAATCCTCACCAAGTACAAAAAAAGCTACCAAGAATTCTCATCTGGAATAATCAGGTACTCTGTACTTGCACCCACTGTGTTGTGCGGTAGCGAGACCTGGACCTACCAATAAAGGGATAAGAGTTTAACAAACGCGGTTGGCATGAAATCCTTGCGCAATGTAAGCGGTAAAATGCTAATGGACAAAGTCAGCAATAAGAGGATTCTTGAAGAATGTGGTGTAGAGGAAACACTGTTTGACAAGAGTGAAAGAAATCTGTTGAGAAGGTTTGGGAATGTTGAGAAAATGAAAGAAAAACGACTGACGAAAGAAATATATTAAGGTAAAGTGAATGGTAGCGTAATCAGAGGCAGACCGTGGAAAGAAGGGTGGAAATATGTAAATGAGACCCTAATTCGAAGAGAAATAAGAAGTCATAGAAACACAAGAACTTCGATGAGAAAATGCATGGACGTGACCGAAGCTAAGGAGGTAGGCTAGGACAGGAAAGTGTGGTGAGATATAGTTCATAAAAAAATGCATGATAAAGAGTGTCAGTAGTGTCAGTAGAGTGATAGACGCCCAAAACGAAAGACCTTGGATACTAATGTGCCTGCGCGGAGATCTTTACATTATGACCTAATGAAGCTCTTCGCATGATGTGATTGCTAGAGATATTGATCAGCGATCTGGGTCCGAGCAGTGTTGTACAGCAAACGTGTTGTTCAAATAAGCAATAAGCTTAGGCGTGATTTGATGTTAATATCTCAGAAACGGCAAGATAAAAACAAAACAAAAAAAATCATAAAAACAGCCAATTTTCGACCTGCACTCACCTCTGCGTCCTAATCTATAGAACCGATTGGTAGAAAATTTTAACGAGAAATCAGGAGCAACAGATTCTCGATAGAGTTTGCAGGCATTTTTGGTATCTTGATAGTTTTTAGGATTTCACGTTTTAGTTTTTCGACAAAATAGTTATACTTTCAAGCAAAAAAAAAATGTCTGCCAAAAGATATGTACTTTCAACGGAAGTGTTGAATATTCAAGCTAAAAATTCGAATTTTTTAGAAAAAGTTTACTTTTAAACCTGAAAAGATACATTTTTAATCAAGAAATATGATTTTCAACGTAATAATTGAATTTTAAACCACGAAAAAGTTAATTTTAGACCAAATGTGTAGTTGGATTTACCACCACATAGTTGAAATTTCGAGCAAAAAAGATGAATTCACAACAAAATAGTTGAATTTTTAAGCAAATAGTTGAATTTTCAACCAAAAAAGTTTAAATCAGCTGATTTTTTAACTAAAATTACAAATCTTAAAACAAACAAAAAAAAAAAAGAATTTTAAACAAAGAAGTTTAACATTCAACTAAAATTTCAATTTTCAATCAGAAAGACTAATTTGCATGGAAAAATACAGTAGTTGATATTTGAACCGAAAAATATTTTAATTTGAAATAAAAAACATTGGAATCAACCAAAAAATTAAATTTTCAAGAAAATTCTCAACCAAAACAGATTAATTTTTAACTAAACAGTTTCATTTTTAATCAAAAAAGATTAAATTTCTACCAGAGGAGATATATTTTCAAACAAAA
>CAKNWT010329672.1:0-12662 GCA_932066315.1 Andricus coriarius | reverse complement strand
CTTAACTCGGACATGATTTTCGACTCGCAAAACAAAATACACGCATAAAGGTGGTAGCTGGGTGAACAATTTAAATTACGAATAATACAAATAACACGTAAGGAAACTAGATATTTTATGTGTACCTGAGACGAAGAAAAAGGGTCGCGAATGTGGAAACATAGAAAATGGGGTGTTGAAAGGCGGTTTTGAAATCTGGTCAGGAGTAGGTAGCGAATCACATGGTATTCAAGGGGTTGGTTTCATTATGATTGAAAAAGCAAGACAGCATCTCAAAGATCATGATTTTGTATCTCCCAGATTGTTGTGGGCTAGAATGAAGGTAGGAATCAGAAGATTATTCATCGTAGCGTGCTATGCGCCAGTTGATAGCGAACCAAGGAAAGTCGAAGACGCCTTCTGGGAGATATGAACGGATGGGTCGGCGTACAACATCAAGACACAGATACAGAAAGAGTACTAGGTAAATTCGGGGATCCAAGAAAACATTATAACGTGGAAAAGTTAGTTAGCTTATGCTTAGAAAAGGGCCGATTTATTACAAATACTTGGTTTCGACATAAAATGATCCACACGTACACCTGGTGTAACGGAAATAACCGCAGTATAATTGTCTTCGTTATTGCGGATGAAAGACTAAGGGAACTAGTTAAGGATACAAGAGTCATGAGGGGATCCGAATGCAATACTGATCATTACATTTTAGTTTCCCAAATAAGCTTAGGGCGGGGATGGAGAAGAAAGAAAGAACGAAACAAACGCGAATGAAGCTTGAAAATTTCCAGAAACAGGAAGTGCGTATAGATTTTCAGAATAAGATAAACGAACGCATAGATGAGGCAACTTGGGAGGAGTTTAGAAGCAATGAAGATGTAGAGGGCCTGTGGTCATGTTACGGGATAACATTGTTAAAACTGCGATTGAAGTATGTGGTACGGCGGTAGTAGGAAGAAAATCTGGTTGTGCATGGTGGAATGATAAAATTAAGGCAGCCCAAAAAGAAAAGAAAAAAGCGTACAGGAGAACGTTAAACATCACAGGTCTCAGCGATGAGGAGAGAAATAGGCTTGAAAGTGATTACAGACACAAAAAGAGGAAAGTTAAAGGACTAGTTAAGGAAAGTAAAGATAAAATCAGAACATAAGAAGAGAAGAAATTACAAAACGACTTGCGAGGAACCATGAAACTAATATTTAAAGAGATGAAGGAAAGTGGAAACACAGAGTTTTTGAGCATGAGAAAGAGCAAAGGTGAAATGCTATATGATACAGACGGGATAGTAGATGATTTAAAAGACTTATTCAAAGAATTATTAGGAGGTGAAGATATAGGGCAACGGAACTGCGACATAGAACATAATGCATTAGAAACCCCAATTGAGAAAGTCTGTGTCACTGAAGTTAGAGATATAATTAAGAACTTAAAAATGGCAAGGCTGCTGGTGTAGACAGTATTAACGTTGAAAGCTTAAATACGTATAAGTATTGTCCAATCAGTTGAAGTAAGGTCTTTGACTGTTTGGACAATACTTAGACGCGTTTCCCGCGCTCGCCCGGTTATTCGATCCGAGTTTTCAATTTTGAACCAAAGGGATAAAATTTTAACAAAGGAGTTCAACTTTCAACTAAGTTGTTTTAATTTGTAACCAAAAAGAGGAATTTTCAACAGAAATGATGAATATTTAACTGGAATACGTGAATTTTCAACCAAAAAGTGGAATTTTCTACCAAAAGATGTATTTTCAAACGAGAGGATTAATTTTATGCCAACATGTCAATTTTTCAATAAAAGACATGACTTTTTAACGAAATAGTGGATTTTTCCACTAAAAAAATTAATTTATCAACGAATAGTTGAATTTTTAACTATAGATGATCAATTTTCAACAAAAAGTGGAATAGTTAAATTGTCAGTTTAAAAAAAAATTATTTTCAACTAGCCTAATGAAGTTTCAACTAAAATGATGAATCTTCAACTGGAAGAGTTACATTTTAAACAAAAAAGATAAATTTTCAACTAAAATCATGAATCTTCAACTGAAATAGTTGAATTTTCAACCAAGAAAATGAATTTTCTACTAAGTTGATTAAATTATACAAAAAATGATGAATCCTCATCGAAATACATGGATTTTCAACTAAAAAAGATGAATTTTCAACAAAAAATTGAATAGGTAACTTTCCAGTTCAAAAAATTAATGTTCAATCAAAGAGACGCATTATCAATTAAAATGATGTAATAGTCAATTGAAATAATTACATTTTTAGTTTAAAAAACAAAATTTTCAACGAAAAAAAAGTAATTTTGAAAGTAATAGCTACATTTTCAAAAAAGTGATGAATTTTCATCAAAATAGTTAAAGCTTCAACTGGGATAGTAAAATTTTCAGTAAAGAAAATTAATTTTTAGCTCAAGAAAAAACGAATATTCAACATAATATCTCAATTAGCAACCAAGGAGATGCATTTTCATTTGAAATTATGAATCTTCAACCAACAAAATTAATTTTTAACAAAAGAGTTTAACTTTGAACCAAGTAATTAAATTTTTATTTAAAAAAGATCAATTCTAAACGAAAAATGTAGTATTTGATATTTCAACCAAAAAATATTGAATTGAATTTTCAACTAATGAAGATTTTTCAATCAAGAGAGAGAAATAATGGCTAACAAATGGAAAAGAACTAATTTTCAACAAAAAAATGAATTTTCAAGCATAAAATATCAATTTTTAACGCAAAATATAACATCAAAATTTTTAGTTAAAACAATTAATTCCAAACGGAAAAAATAAATTTTCAACAAAATAGTTAATTACAGTAATATAAAGCTACTTTCACAAATAAAGAATCATTGTTATTCAATTTTATATTTCAATTAGGAAAAAAGTTGAGCACGGTCTCAAAAATATTCTCTGACATTTCCAGGTTTTTCCAGGTATGTAAGAATTTCACAAAATCTTATTATATTTCCTGAAACCCTGGAAAATGTATTGAAATATCTTCAGAGCTTTTAAAATTCCTTAAAATATTTGAAATTTTTGAAAATCTTATTAAATCCTTTAAAATTCTTTAAAAATTCCTTGGAATCTTTTAAAATATACTAAAACCTTACGGGTCCTATAAAATTCTTCTACATTTTCCGAATTTCTAGAAAATTCTTCAAACCCGCATACAATTTTTTTAAATTACCTAAAATCATTAGACTCCTTGGAAATTCCCTAAAAGTTTCTAAGTATTTTGAAAATTCCTTAGAATCCCTAGAAATACCCTTAAATATTTTAAATCCTTTGCAAACTTTTTAAAAAACTTTGAAATTTTTTGTATGTGCTTGGAGATTCCTGATAATCTTTTAAAAGATCCAAACAAATTTAAAATTGTTTAAAAACATTTAAAATACTTCAATTGTATGTAAAATCCTTGAAAATATTTTTATTATTTGGAAATCCTTGGAAATTCCTCAATTCTTGCGAATAATTCTTTTGAAATCCATGAAAATACTATAAAATCCGGTGAAATCTCGTGAAATTATATAAAATCTGATTATAATCTTTTAAATATCTTAGAATATTCAATGCCTTATGGAACCCATTGAAATCCATTAAAATTCCTTATTGAGAGCCTTTAAAATCCCTTAGAATTATTGAAATCCTCGAAAATCTGGTAAAATCCTTCAAAAACTTTTGAAATATTTGTCAATCCTCTGAAATCCTTTTGAATCTTTCCCTTAATTGTTGTTCTAATTTGTTTAGATTTATTGAAATAGTTAAAAGTCACTTAAAATCATCCCATGAAAATCTTTGAAATTTTTTTAAAATTCTATACAGTCCCTTGAAAGCGATTATAAATTCCTTATAACCTTCTAGGTCCTATGCAATATTTCAAAATCCTTATGAAGTTTAGGAAATTCTTTGCAATTCCATAAATTTTGCTTTAATCTCTGAATAGTACTTAATCTTCTTTAATAACATTAAATCCCTTAATTAACTTTTGTTCAAACCCTTGGTCTGCCGTTCAATTTTTTAAATCTTTTTAATTTCCTTTAAACGTTTAAAAGCATTGAAATTTTTCTCAAATAATTAAAATCCTTGGATATTCTATGAATTCCAATGAAACCTGTTGAATTCTTTTTAAATCCCTGGAAATCTTTCAAATATTTTGAACTCTTCAAAAAGAAATTGGGTAAAACGGGTTTTAGGAGCGGTCTACAAGATAATAAGCCCTTTTTTTCGAACTGATAAATTTTTTGATGAATTGATGAATTAAAATCGATTTAATTTTAATTTCAAATAATTTAAATTTAGAAGAGTTCTAATGTTTTAATTGATTTTATTTTGTAGTTAAGTATTCAATATTTAAACGTAAAATTTTGTCAAGTTAAGAATTTTGAATTTGTATGACTTGGAAAAATGTTTGGATGTACGACCAGGTCGTACTCGGTACGACCAAGGATGATTGTGTGCATTCGATGAATAGGGTCGAATGCCTGCCTTCAAACTCGACTCTCGAAAAACCGGCTGAACTCGGGAGGTGGTTTTCTGCAGTTTTCCTCTCCCCCGGCCAAACATCCAGGCAAATGCGAGGCCGTGAGTATGGTTGCGCGCGCAACCAACTTCTCCTCTTCTGAATTCGAAAAGTCGAAGATGCTCGAAAGACTTCGGAAAACTTCGGCTCTCGGTTTATTTCGTCTATTTATAGCACTAAAGTAAAAGCCAGCATTCTCCGATTTTCTGAGTTCCTACAATTTCTTAAATTTGAAGTCGCGTGCATCTTGTCGTCTGCTTCTTGTCGTCTGCTCACCCGGCGACTTCTGTTTAAAAAAATTTGATAAAATGTCTTAAATAACATTTAAGACATGTCATAATTTTTATGAATTTCAGGAAACGTTAAATAATTCTTTCGATTATGTGATCTGCAAGGACGATTTATTTAAAGCACTAGAAATTTATACAGTTTTAAATGTAGAATTTGAGGTTAGATTAATAACCTGTTGTAATTAAGTAATTTTATTTTTTAACTTTCTTTGATTTCACTCAATTGATTGTCAATAGTGTAAATTTAGATTGTTAATTAATTGTATTGTTATGTAATTTTTAAAAATAATTATCATTTTCACTTAATACATCTTGTCATAATTACCTTTCTTGTAATTCTATTTTCTGAGAAGAAACATAGGTTGTACTTTATTTGAGAAATCAATTTCTTACATTGAACATTTTAATCCTTTCATTAGGATTACCTTTAATGTTTTGGTTTTAAAAATTATATAGGTCAAGGCTTCCTCTATAATTTTCAATTGCAGGAGAAGATACATGAATAAAAAATTCACTGCTTTTAAATTTAATAATCTTTCAAATCATTTGTAAAATCTAAAAAAATATAAAGATTTTAAAGCTTTCATTAATTTTGTAATATATACCTTTTGTTTTAAAAAAACTCGTTCTAGTTTACATTAGTTATTTAAAAATACTGCAGCTGAAAAAAAATTCACTCAATTTTTTTGGGAATGACAATTTCTTGTTTTCTTTACCTCTTTCACACTCTAAAATAGCTGCATTATTGTTTCTACATGTTAAACATTTTTTATTCGAACAAACTTTTATTCCTTCTCAATCCGCTGTCCAATCCTGATGAATCCGAGATTTATTCTGAAGGACTTTCAATCCTTTTTAATCCGTAACTCCAATCCGAATGAATCGTACAGTTTCAAAGTCGAAAGAAAAAATTTTTTTAATTCCCAATGTTTTACATTTTCAATTTTCCCACTAACATTTCAAAAATGGTTTGATTTTTAAGTTTTTCCTCTTTTGTACCGAATATTTATTTACTTTTTACATATTCCCCTTTTCAGTTCGAAAAATTGTGTACTTTTTCCATTTTTCCTCTTCCATCTTGAAAAACTGTTTGATTTTTTCAGTTTCGTCTGTCTCGAACCGAAAAATTGTTCACTTTTTTACATATTCTCTTTTCCAACTCAAAAAATTGTTCACCTCAAAATTTTCCCTATTTTGAAGTCGAAAAATTATTTACTTTTCCCTTTTCGAAGTAAACTTAAAAATGAAACAAGTTTTTCGATTAAAAACAGGTGGAAAAATTATTAACTTTTAACATTTTCTCTCTTTCAATTTTAAAAATGTTTAACGTCTTCAATCTTGCCTCTTCCATATCGTGAAACTGTTTTATTTTTAAGTTCCTCCTGTTGGACAATTTTTTTACTTTTTACATATTCCCTTTTTTATAATTTACATATTTTTCAATTTTTCCTCTTCCATGTCAAAAATTGTTTCATTGATAAACAATTTTAAGGGATAAACTTTAAAATTGATATTATAAAATTTAATAAATTTAAATTATAATTTAAAATATACTTAAAAAATTTTTTATAAGAATATTAAAAAATTCATACTTGAACAAAAAAAAATTTTAATTCAAATTTTTAATATAATATTTTGAAATATAATTATTAATTATTATTAACTAAAAATAATGATTAAATTGGTAAATAAATAGTTAAAATTTTATATTATAATATAAATTAAACATTAAATTTTAGAATTAAGCAAAAATTAATATTTACTTGTTTATTAAAAACATATTCTTAAAATTTTCATTATTTATTTCAATCCTAATATATAATGAATAACTTTCGTCTACATGATTCTTCTCAGAAAATAGAATTACAAGAAACGTAATTATGACAAGATATATTAAGTGAAAATGATAATTATTTTTAAAAATTACATAACAATACAATTAATTAACAATTTCCAAAAACCACCCCTACTGAACATAAAACTACCCACTATGTACAAACACAATCTCGGAAAAAACGAAGCACACCAGAAATTTGGGCTTATTTTGGGCTCTTAAATGCACGAAAAAAAAATCAAAAAACCAACCCTTATTTACAGAAAAAAACCACCCCCTTGCGAAAAATAAAATGTGCAAAATACAAAGTGCATCAGAATTTTGCGCTTATTTTGGTCTCTCTGAAATATTCAGCTATTCATCAAAAAACCGGAATATTTTTTACTCAACTATTGAGGTCGGATAATTACACCAATCAAACCACAGGAGTTTTTTTAAAATTAAAAATCCGTTTACAATAATCTAGATAAACATGCCCTATCGTTGAATTTATTTTAAGGGTTGTTTTATCATTCCTTAAATATTCACTCGAGAAAATCGACATTTCGTAAAAGAAAAACAACGGGAAATTTTTTGATTAAACTAAATTAATCTCCTTCGTTGAAAATTCATTATTTTTGTTGAAAAATCAACTATTACTATTAGTTAAAGATTCAACTACTCGATTGAAAGTTAAACTAATTTGTTAAAAATGCCGTTTTATGGTTGAAGATTCTCGATTTCAGTTGAAAATGGTTGGGTTGAAAATTTAACTATTTTCAAGAAAATTCCTTTTTTTGGTTAGTAATTGATTTTTTCAACTGAAAATTGAACTAGTTCATTTTTCGCGAATTTAAATATTTTGGTACAAAAATCAACTATTTCATTGTCAATTAACTTTTTTTATAGAAAATTAATGTATTTTGTTAAAGATTCGCCTTTTTGTGGAAAATTAATGTTCTTGATTGAAAATTAATTTTTTTAGTAAAAAATTTATTTTTTTAAAGTTGATGTATTAACATCAAAAATTAATTAATTTTTTTATTTGAACGTGTAAGTATTTTATTTTTTGCTGAAAATTTATTTTTTTTTTAGTTGAAAATTCAACATAAAAGTTTAATTTTTTAACAGGAAAATATGAATTTTCAACGACGTAGATGAATTATCTACTGAAATGATGAATCTTCAATCAAAAAAGTTTAATTTTCAACCAGTTACATTTTTAACCACAAAGACGGGTGTTCCTTAAAATAGGGGTATTCTCAACAAAAACAGAATAATTTAGAAAAAAAACAATTTTCAATTAAATTGTTCAATTTTTAACCAAAAAATATCGTTCAATCATAAAAAAAATCCAATAAAAAAATGAAATTTCTATAATATTTTTAGCTTTATTTAAAAAATAAGACGATTTTTTTTCCATTCATAAAATATTGAAGGTACAGTGTGGACAGGTTGTAAGTAGCTTACGTCGACTTTCGCCAAAATACCGTATTATATATAAATAAAATATGAAAATCGATATAATTAAATTTATACAAAAATAAATAACAAATAAAAAAGTTTAATGAAATAATGTGACTGTGCAATATTTTTAATTTTATTAAATGAGTAATAAGTCGAAATTGAGAAACTTGGAAGTAGGTCACGTCGACTTTCATCAAAATAACGTATTCACAAGTAATTTCAAAATAAAACAAGAGATGACAAATCGAATAGTTTAATAGAAAAATGAAAATATAATTTTTTCAGCTTCATTTAAAAAATAAGACGAAGGTTTTGTTAGATCTTATTTTTTTCAATTGATAAAATATTGAATGTAATGTTAGTAACTTTGAAGTAGGACACGTCGACTTCCGCCAAAATACCGTATTATATGTAAATAAAATTTAAAAATAACTATGAATAAAAAACGTGAAAAATAAAAAAGTTTAATGAAATGACGTAACTGTGTAATATATTTAATTTTGTTACAAAAATAATAAGGCCGAATTTCTAAACTTACCAGTAGGTCACTTCGGCTTCGATCAAAATAACGCATTTACAAGTCATTGCTTTAAAATAGGACAATGGATGACAAATTGAATAGTTTTATAGAAGAATGAGAGTATCATATTCTCAGCTTTATTTGAAAAATAAGACCGTTTTTTAGATGTTATTTTCTTTCTATTTGTAAAATTTTGAATGTATAATGTTTGAAAACTTGTAAGGAGGACACGTCGACTTCCGCCAAAATACCGTGTTTACAAGTCATTGCTTTAAACTAGAGCAATGGATGACAAATCGAAAAGCTTCCTAAAATAATAAAAGTTGTGTGATTAACTTTTAATTATCTTCCACGATTGTTAAATAAATTCCGAAAAATTATAAACAATGTAATTTTAAAAAAAAACTTTTTTTTTCGCCTCATGCGAAAAAAGGTGGAGATATTGCCGACACGAATTAAGGGGTAGCTTTAGTTTTTCGATAGGACTCTGAGTTTTTTAAAATAAAAAAATGCGCAAATGGGAAATCTGCATGCTAACTAAGTTTTTCGCACAATTACACATTTTCGTTATTATTTATACTTCAGCTCATATTTATATTTAAGTAAATAATTTATTAAAAAATTTTCAGTTAGAGTGAGGTCACACTCAAATTATTTCAACAGAACTAATTGTTTAAACAATTTTCTATTATTTCTAACTATCTTCTTTCAGATAATGTTTTAAAAAATGAGTTTTTTTAATTTTCAACTTTGCTTTGGCTTTTTAGTTAATAACAAATAATGAATAAGCAGTAGAGAGAATCATGTTTTAAATAATCTCTTGCTTTTTTTGTGAATTAATTTTTCTAAAATTAAATAGATATTTAAAATATTTCTAACATTTCTTAATCTTGCAAAAATGAAAAATGTTGCCTTAAAATCTGCGACATTATTTTTTGAAATTTTGGGAAATAATTTCAATTTTTTTAAAAACACTTTAAATATTTTCTTAACATTTTATTTTAAAATGTTAAAAAATCTAATTTTTCTTTGAAATATCTTGAAATCTTTTCAAATCTTAAATAATTTTTGAATCTTTTCAAAACTTTGAAATATATTTTTAAATAACTTAAAGTTTTCCTAAAATTTTTTAATATACTGCAAAAATTAAAAAAAATGCTTTAAAATCGTTCAGATTCTTTTTTGACACATTTTAAAATCTTCAAATCTTAAAATTAATGTTTTAAAATTTGATGGTCATTTTGCAGAATTTTTTCAAAATTTGAAAAATAATAAAAAATGTTAAACAAAATAAAACAAAATCCAGGGTTTTTGAAGATTTCGAACAAAAAATTCAGAAGATTTTTAAAAATTTTGAAAGATTTCAAGAGAATATAGAATTTTTTCTATGATTCCTGGGATAATTTTAAATATTTTTTTGATTGAAAAATTAATTATCGAAGATTTTTAAAAAGAATCTAAAACATTTTAAAAGATTTCTAAAAATATTTGAAAAAATCTAGAAGATTCCCAGTGAATTTTTTTTGTTTTGAAAGATTTTTCACAAATTTTTGGAAAAATAAAATCACTTTAAATATGTAATACTTTTTAAAAATTTTGAAAAAAATGTAAAAGTTAGAAAGACATAAAAAAATGGAAAAAAGTGTAGATTTTTGAAGATTTATAATAAAAATGTAGAAGCTTTTAAAGATATTTGGAAGATCACATTCACAGAAGTTATAGAAAAACGTACACTTCTGAATATTTGAAAAGAAAAATGTTGAAGTTTCCTAAACATTTAAAAAGTTTTTACGATAATTAAGTAAGTTTGAGAGACATTCAGAAGCTTAACAAAATTCTAAATTAATTTAAAAGTAGAAAAAAATTCAAAAATGTTTGAAAATAAAAATGCTGAAGCTTCTGAAGGATTTTGAAAGTTTTCCTAATAAGAAAAAGAAATTCTCAATATTCATGGGAAAATTTGAACTGATTTTCTGTTTTGGAAAATGAATTTTAAGAGAATATTCAGAAGATTTTTTTAGATTCAGAAAATTATTATAACAGAATCTCTCGCAAGAATCTGGAATATTTGAAGTTTGAAAGACTTCAAAAAAATTTGTCCTGAGATTCTTTGCAAAATTTTTAATAACTTTTTTTTTTGAAACATTAATTTTTAAAGACAATTTGAGGGCAATTTTTTTAATTTCGAAAGATTTTTCAACATTTTAGGAATAGTTCGAGTCAGTTTAAAAGATATTCAGGTTTTTTGCAACATCTTGAAAAATATATTTTTTTATCTCTCCAAAACTTCTAAAATTCTAAAATATGTTTTAAACTGAGTCGAATTATTCCTAAAATTGATCCAAAACTCCCAGATTCTTTCTTAGCAATTTTGAAAATCTTTTGAATTGTTTTACGTTCTTCTAAAATATTCTGTTAACATTAATTTTCAAAATAAAAAATCTCTCTGAATTTTCCCAGGAATCTTAGGAAAATATTTGTATTATTTTCTTAAAACCGTTCGACAATGTTAAGCAATCTACGTTTTGTTTTCAATTTTTCGAAATCTTTTCAAATTTTACATTATTTTTTGAAATAGTTAAAAACTGAAAAAATTACCTTAATATTTTTCAGATTCTTTTCTGACAATTTAAAAAAAATTTTGATTCGTTTTTAAATATTATTTTTAAATTAACGTTACCAATTAAAAATTATTTTAAATTTTCTAAGAATCTTAAAAAAAATTTATTCTCTTGAAATCTTTCAACATTTTTTATTCGAAATATTCAAAAATCTCCACTCAAGAAATTTTTATTTTATCTCTTCAACTTTTAAATTATTTTTCAAATTTATTCAAAACTAGTACATATATTTTTAAATAATTCTAATTTTCTCTAAAATTTGTGAAAAATTTTTCAAACTCAAAAAAAAATGCCTTTAAATCTTCCAGATTTGTTTCGATATTTTTAGAAGTCTTTTGCAATTTTTTAAAATCTTTTTAAATTTTCTTAAAATCTTTTTAAATTTTCTTAAAACATTAATTTTTCAAAATAAAAATTAAGTTGAAATTATTCCATGAATCTTAGAAAAAATTCTTCATTCTCTTGAAATATGTTAAAATCTTTAAAAAGCTTCTAAACTTTTTTTTCAAAATCTTCAAAAATCTACATTTTGTTTTTTGAAATTGTATATTATTTTTGAAATATTTTAAAAACCTCTACATTTTTTTTTAAATAATTCGAATTTTTTCTAAAATTGTCTTCAAATCTTCCAGATTTTTTTTGGCAATTTTTGAAATTTTTTGAGTAGTCCTAAATTCTTTAAAAATAATCTGATAAAGTTAATTTTTCAAAATGAAAAATCACTTTAAGTTTTCCCAGGAATCTTAGAATATATTGTATTATTTCCTTTCTGCACTTTTTGTTTGGAAATCTTTAAAAATTTACCTTTTTATTTCAATTTTTTGAAATCTTTTCAAATTTTGAATTATTTTTAAAATTGTTTGAAACACATCTATATAAATATTTACTAACATGATTTAAATTTTTTAGAATTTTTTTTTAATATTTGAAAACTAAAAAAATTACCTTAAAATTTTTCAGATTCTTTTTTGGCAATTTTAAAAATCTTTTAAATTTTTTAAAATATTCTCTTAAAATTAATGTTACAAAAAAATCATCAAAAATTTGCCTAGAAATCTTTAAAAATAATTGTTGTCTTGAAATCTTTCAAAAATCTTGAAAAGCTTCTACATTTTTTATTATAAATCTTAAAAAATCTACACTTTTTTCAATTTTTGTACATCTTTCTAGATTACATTTTTTTCAAATTTTTTAAAAACTAGTTAATAAATGATTTAATATTTAAAATGTTTTCATTTTTCCTAAAATTGGTGAAAAATCTTTTAAAACAAAAAAAATTGCCTGGGAATCTTCTAGATTTTTTCCAATAATTTTAGGAATCTTTTCAAATGCTTCAAAATCTTTTAAAAAATCTTCGATAATTAATTTTTCAAAATAAAAAATCATTTAAAATTATTCCAGGAATTTTAGGAAAAATTCCATATTCTCT
>CAKNWT010329668.1:0-18256 GCA_932066315.1 Andricus coriarius | reverse complement strand
GACGCGAATCTAGAGTGCTTAGATTCATACAAAACGATGTTGCCTTCGATGATTTGCGATCCTGAAATACCTTCCTGTTGTTTAGGATCGTGCAAATCTTGCCCAGGTGTGAAATCTTCAATTGAAAAAGTCCAAAAGCTGTTTGAATGCAACTTCATTGAAAGAGTCACCTACAATTGGTGGACTACGATAGACCGTGCCTCTTTAGAAACTTTGAGTGACACAGCTGATGATTATTATGAGAAACTCACTAAACATTTAACTGATCTTCTAAAACGCGACTTTATAGCGATAAATCAAAGAAAATTTCTAAGGGACTCTAAGGAATCTCTTCAAGTGGGAGTATTTATGATACTTTTTGATTTTGCTCAGAATCACGAAACTATTATTCAAAATGCAATACAAGGTGAGTATTGGAATAAAAAACAGATCACTGTCCATCCCGCTGTAGTTTAATTTAAGAAAGATGGCAAAGTCGTGTGCGGAAGTTATGCGATCATTTCAGAAGATCTTGAACATAATACTAGTGCAGTTCATCTGTTTATGGAAAAAATTATTGCTGAGTTGAAAAAAAATACATTGTTAAGAAAATCACGTATTTCACTGATGGTGCAGCTTCCCGATGTAGAAACAAAAGCAACTTTGTCAACATAGCACATCACAAGCAGGATTTTTGGATTGCTCGGAAAAGCTCGGAGCTTGAACAGTGGGTTTGAGGAAGCTCAAATAATTACGGGTACCAGAAGCTTTCACTCATTCAAACCGATTGGTGATAATAAAATAGAGTGCAGACAATACTCGGCCGCCACAGAAACTCTCGAATTCGAAATCAAAAAGACAGCTCAACGAAAGCGCTAGCATTTTTCTTACTGATACATATATCACACACATTTCGGAAATGTTTCACAATTATATTTCCTTTTGGCTTCTGAAATCAAAATCACCAACTAAGTAGAAAAAATAAAACCGTATTTGACGGTTAAAGAATGGTGAAAGGTACAAAGTAGCAGGTTCAATTGTTCGCGTGTCGCGAAACTGACACCGCACCGCAGTGGAGAGGCGGCGCACAGTCTTGTTAAAATGACGATATCTCGGGACCTTTAAGAGTCTCCATGATTTTTTCTTTAAAAAAGGTGATTTCACAAGGAATCATTGTCGCCGCGCAACTATTGGTTCTCGCGCTTCGCGCTCGAAAATGTATTTATCACGCGCTACGCGCTCAGTCTTTGTATTTCCCCCACGCTTGTGCGCAGGACTTTTAAAATTAAAGGTCAAAGCATCAACAACTGTAATTTTGTGATTGTGAATCTTCTTTTGTGAAAGCTCCTTCGACTTTAGCGAACACATTCTCATCACGTGTCTCGTGCTCCGCACTCGAATTTGTCCAAAATCTTAACTTTTCTACATTATGTTCAACTTTATTATATCAAATGTATATTATATTTATTGCTGTACCTCGGTCTGGGGCTGCTAATTCAGATATTACAAAATAATGTACACATTTTGTTTTTCATGATTACTTTAATATTTATTTCTTATTTTAAATTAAATTTTGCTCTCAGCTACCTTGAAAAATGTATCACTTTAATAAATTTATCTCATTGAAATGCATAACATGCCTGGGCACTGAAACATACGTATTTACATTGGCTTGTTCTTATAATTTGAAAAAAGCGCAAGCTATTTAAAAAAATGGTACTAAACATTCTATTGCAACTTGTGTCGTCTTTCCATAATTTTAATTTATTTTTATGTTATTTTTCACGATTTAAAATAAGAATACGCATCATAGCATTAGGTGGTTTTAAGCAAATTTTTAGATATAATTTAGGCGAAAAATGTTGTTAAATAAAATGTTATTCTAGCTTGTATCCTTTTTTCCAAAAAGTTTATTTTTTCATTGTTAATTGTAAGAATAACTATTTTTGTCATTTATTTCGTCTCTTGGACGTTTTTCCAAAAATTTTATTTCTTAATTTTTCATCGTATTTTTGCGACTGATAGTTATTTTTTATTGCTACGGATAGCCGTCCATGGAATTTTTGAATTTTGAAAAAAATTATCTAAAAAAATTTTAAAAATGCTCTAACTTTTTGAATTGCTATCCAAAATAGCTGGTTAACGAACTCAATCTTTCTTTTTGGCCCCTGAAACTGTGTGCCAAAGGACCATCCAATCCGATTAGTCTTTCAAAAGTTATGCGATATACAGACGACCACGACAACAACGACGACGACAGCGACGACAGACGGATAGACTCCGACGTAAAAACCAATTTTTTTTAACTCAGGTGGCCTCAAAACGTCGACATTTGATGGAATCCACGAAAGTCATTTTTTAACATAAAATCAATGCCTTCTCATTATGATGAGAATGTAAAAATTAAAAAAAGAGTAATTCACGAAAAATTTAATCCAATTTTTGTTCTTATTTTTTTCCGGGCAACGCAATTTTTTTATTGACCGTATTATATTCTAAAAATATATTATTTGAACTCTAGCATGTCCAAATTTGATCAAAATCCAATCAGCGTTTCCAGAAATATCGATAATTCAAAAAAATGTAACTCAAAAATTCAACATGGCGTAACTTCCGTAATTTTCAAAATTTTCGAAAATCCTTAAGGGCCGAAATTTCTTTTGTATAGCATTACAATTTCACAAATTTGTATTAAAACCGAAAAACCACCTGCAGATCCTGATATTTCTGACAAAACAATTTAAATTTACGTTCATCTGACAATCTAATTTATGGTAATAGCCATTTGTAACAGGGTGAGGGTAATGAATTCACTTTGTTACCCTTTTAATAGTGATGGTATTCTTTATTTATTGTGATGGTTTCTAAGACGATACAACTTTGTCTGAGGGAGGCCGAAAGACTAACGAACGTCTCTTATGCTACGTGTCGCCTAGACCGGTCCTAAAATATATAGTGGAGGGAGTTCAGGGGACAATGACATTTACTTTCCACATTCTTCAACACTAGATTTTCCAAACTCTTATAAGTTCCTTACACCACCCCGTTTAGACAGATTTTAGTCCCTAAAATTTTACTCTTCTATTTTTAATTCGTAGTGGTACATTTGAAGGTAGTGGTACATTCGCAGGTATAGGTACTTCCGTTATAACATCATGGGTTGGAGCGCTTGTAAAATGCACAATGGGGCTGACATGAACCTGAGTTATTACGCAAATGAAGCATAGCTTTTTAAGAAGGCAGTTTTTGATTTTTTTCGAAAACTCCGAATTCGAGCAGGGTAAATAACATGATTAATCCTATTCTAGTGTATCCTATATACTGTAACCATTCGTAGGCCTTTTCTTTCCAAGTCTGTATTCTATGATGAGAAGCGATCTTATTTAACAGGTTTTGCGTATCATCTAGGCGAAGTCTCATGTGATTCAGCACGTTAACATCTAGTTGTCGAGGTAGAGTTATTAGGTGGCTCTCTAGCGTATCTAGCGAATTCGTATCGTAAGGTGTTTCGTACGTCTTGTTGAATACAATGATTTTTTCGTAGGTACACGTTTTCTCTAGATAATGTTGTACATTGTCTGATATAACTTTACATCCAGAACTCTGAACATAAATTTTAGTATATACTTCTATCGAGGTTGTAGAGTCTTGGCATAGAAAATCTAAAATTAGCTTTCTACTCGGCAAAAGTATATAACCTTTCGTAGTTGGTATATAACTCTCACTATGTAGTTTGAAAGGTGAAAAGCTACATTCTACAGAATCTTGATATTTCTTAAGAATACTAGCATCGCACTTATTGGTTTCTATTAGCTTACATTTAGGTTGATTTTGGTTATAAATTTAATATTCGGCAAGTGATTTACATTTACTGAGTGTTTCGCGATCGGTGGGAACGTAGGAAGTTTTGCTGGTAAATTGGTATTCGTGTTCGGGTATAATTGATATGTGAGTGTTTCGTATTAACTGAGGTATAGGAATCACATGAGCAATCACATATTGTTCTATCTCGAGAATGGGTATCGAGATAACATACGTCAAAGTTTTCCTGATCAAGGGTACGTTGACTTCGCTGAGGTCGAGGGTGTGTTGGTAGCTTTCTGGGTTTTCATCAAAATGATAACGAGTTCGATGAATGGTCTAAAACTCTTGGATCGTGTCCATTGATATTTTAGGTGTAACAATCTCGAGATGAATTATACCGTGCTTACCATTATTTATGGCAACTAATGCCGTTTCGATATCGCCATGTCTGAAATTACGTATAGTATGGCATTAGTTGGTTGGCGTGGATGGACAGAGTTTTATTCTCAAAACCAATTTTGTAGTTGTTATTTTCTATTGCTTCTAAGATAACCGCGGGCCCTTTCTTACTAGGGGAGAGCTTTTTGATAGGTGTTTGGTTGATAAGCTTCACCAGGTCCCCGGATACATAAATTCCTTGTGATTTTATAATCCTTGCATCTTGCTGTTTCTTGTACTTTTCTTTTTGCAACATTATTCTCTCTCTGGCTCTGTTAAGATATCTTTCATGCCTATCTTTCCACTTTTGAACAATGTCCGAGTACTTTATTTAAAGTGTTGTGCTCAACATAGAAGGGATGTTTGGTTCTCTTCCAAAAGTGAGTTGGAAAGGTGAATACCCAGTTCCTTCATGCTTCATAGTATTATGAGCCATGGTCACGATCATGAGTGTGTTATCCCATTCAACTGTATTGTGCCCCATGCATGTTCTTATTAGGTCTTTCAGGGTTGAGTGTGACCTTTCTAGACTTCCATTGGATTGTGGTGATACGACAATTTCTGAAACATAGTTGGCTCCTTGGTCGGTGAGTATGTGTTTAGGGGACTCAAACATGTATATATAATGATCAAAAAGTCCTTCAATTATTCTTTTGGATTCGGCGTCTTTAAGCGGGACCAAAATGAGATATTTGGTGAGTTGGTCTTGGATAGATAGGTTATAGTTATTTCCCAAACGTGTGGTTGGCAATGGCCCGAAAACGTCCATAGCTATTTTATCGTTGGGGTCAATTGGCGTATCGGGAATAATAGCTTCACTCTGATTTTTAATCCTAGTTGTTTTTTGCAACTGGCAGACCGGCCATCTTTTTACAAAGTGAATAACCTCTTCTTCCATGTTTTTCCACTCACCGATTGTTCTTGTTCGTTCAATACCTGACAAATGTTCTACATTTGTCAGGTCTCTCGTCGCATTATAGCATGTGTGGAAACCCAGTGTGGGATATCGGTGGCACAGAAAACTGATTATTTCTTGAATTTTGAGTTATTCTAATGGTGTGATCATTGGGTCTGCAAACTGGAGACGTACTATTGTCAATTTCTTATATATGAAGTCTTTGACTTTAAGGTTGAGTAGTCTCAACCACAACTCTTCCTGATAATATCTAAATTGAGACCTCCTTATTTCTACCCACAGTTTTCCGCAGGCATTTGGTTTCTTTAATTTCCAGGTGGAAGTTTTCTCTTTCTTTCAGTCGACATAATCCTGATAGAATTCTTCTCGTTGATCCAATAAATTTTCTTCATCAGATATGAGCTCGTCTGCGGCCATTTTCTTAGCCAGGGCTGGTTTCGTTGTTCGTGAAGCGCTCGTGGTTTCTTCATCGGAGAGCTCACTTCCTAATAGAAACTCTTTTGAGTAGTCGGGGTATCTCAGCACTGGAGCTTCACAAAGTTTATTTTTTGAAAGCGCAAAGCTCTCTTGACATTCGAGTGGCCAGTTAAATAATGTATATTTTTGCGTCAGCTCTGTCAAAGGTTTCGCTATGCATGAGAAATTCCGTATAAATTTCCGATAATAGTCAGCTAGCCCTAAGAATGATTAGATTTCTTTTACATTTCTAGGCTGTCTGAAATTTTGTACTGCTTCTAACTTTGCTGGATTGGGTTTTACACTATCTATGGTGATGACGTGTCCGAAGTATTCAAGTTCAGGGCGTAGATATTCACACTTATCGGGCTGAAGCTTCAGACCTGTCTGTATCAGTCTTTCGAAAACTGTAAAGAGGTTATTGTTATGTTCCTGCAGGGTAGGCCCGAAAATAACTATGTCATCCAGATAGGCAAAACATATTTTTCCTGCTAGTCCTCTCAATGCTACGTCCATCATTCGTTGAAATGTGACTGGGGCATTCTTTAATCCAAAAGGCATCCTGTTGAACTCAAAGTTCCCTTCGGGTGTTGAGAAAGCTGTATATTTTTTTGATTCTTCTGCCATAGGTATTTGGTGGAAACCGGAACTTAAGTCAAAAGCCGAGAAAAATTTAGCTTCTCCTAACTGATCTAGGATATCATCTATCACTGGTAGGGGATATGCATCTTGGTTTGTGTCCTCGTTGATCTTTCTAAAGTCTACGAAAATTCGCCATTTTTTTATTTCCGAAGCGGCTGCCTTTTTTGATACTACCCAAATGGGAGAGTTATAAGGTGACTTGGAATGTCTTATCACTTCCTTTTTCATCAAATCTCCCATTTGTGTTGATATTTCTTCTTTATGACACTCCGGCGGCCTATATGATTTGATGTTGATTATTTTTCCTGATTTAAGGACAATCTCGTGTTCCACTAGGTCGTTGCAGGGCTGTGAATCTCCTTCCAGGTGGAAGATGTCATTGTAAGACGCTATGCCTTTCGACAAGTTTTCTCGGATCTCCTCTTCTATGTGTTGCAGCCTAGTTTTATCTCGTAAATCTGTCAGTAGATGTCCAATAGTTGCTTCCTTCTGAGTGACAGTTGCCCTATGTACTTCCCTTATATTCTGGATAGGTTCATATTGCGGTACTTTGATCAGTGTGGGGTTCATGTCATAGTTATAATATGGGACGATTAGTTGACTATCTTTGATTGAGTAAATCCCGCCCGGTATGTTGGGGTTATCTTCAATGAATACTTGTTGGTCAGGTTCATCAATGCTTATTCTGTTGATTTGAGCTGTGTTGCCACTCATGAAACGTCCATGATCATGTAGAGGTTATCTTTTGTTTTCTAGGATTAGATATTGCGGCGTAATCGAATATCTTGAATATTAGTTAAAAAAGGATAACCCTATGATTCCGGCTTCTTGTAAAGGAAAAGCATCATCTACTATGTGAAAAAGATGTTTTTTCCAAAGTAATTAATGTAAGTGGCATAATGTGAGTAGTGTCGGTCCTTTTCCATGACGAAATATTTTTTCATGGGGAATACCGTGACTTCTTTTGGCACATTGTTTTCCTTAATAAGATAAATGGCTGCACCAGAATCGACCAGTAAGCTGTAAATCAATCCATTTGAGTGTTCACCCCTAATCGATAATAATCTACCGCTGATATTTGAAATTCTGCATTCTCCTCGTAGTCTAGTTGTTCGTTTATTTCTTCGGGACTCATTTTTCGAAATTCTAAACAATTCTGGCCGTCCTCTTGGTTCTCTATTTCCCGGATATTCCTCACGGGGTTTTCTGAGGGTCGATTTTGGAACTGTCCTGGCTGAAAATTCTGCGTTTTAGCATAGCACTGTGCTGCTAAATGTCCGAGTCTTTCACATTTGTGGCAATTTAACTGCATTCTTTGTTGAAGCGGCATTATTAAATTCGGTATAGCTGTTCGGGACACTTGGTTTCCGCTAGCCTGGGCTTGGTAAGGTTTTACCGAAGGTACGCCACTGCAGCCTGATTCTGGGCCTCGCATTGGCTCTTTGGTTTTTGGGCTTTAACTTGCAGTCCGATTTTTCTTCTCAAGTTAAGCATATATATTTTGAGGGATTCTTTTTCTTCTATCTGGATAGCAATCTTTCTCTCCATGCTATTTGTGTGTTCTGATTGCACTGCATATTTTACTTCGTTTACGGCCTGTCTAAAACGCCCGTTGAAACTTTGTATTGTTTCTGTAGGACTTTGTTTGCATGCTTCTAATTTAGATCTAAGAGCAGAAACAGAACCTGTCAGATTTAAATTTGTTTTAGGGAATCAAAAAAAGTTTTAAAATTAGTAATTTCTAAGTACCTAATTGTCCTTTCTGCATTTTGTGTGATCTTTTCTGCTAAAACAAAGTCTAACAGCAAGTATGGTTGAGAGCACCTGTCTCGTGCCCTTTTTACTGATCCTGTAAAGTCTTCTACCCCCATGTCATCCTGCCCGGTTAGAATGTTGATGGTTCTTATCATTTCCTTAGCGGGAATAGTACCAGAAGAAGGCTGTCTCAGAGCCACGTGGGGTTGAGCTCTCGGCAGTCTTACAGTTTCACGCGCTTCGTCCAAGTTACTTTCAATATCATTGGTAGGGATGGCACTGAGCGATCTTATTGGCACGAGTGGTCGATTTTCTTGTCGTTCACGTGATTCCTCCGCGCTGTTCTCATTCTTGTTTCCTTCCGCGTTACTTTCTTCGTCCGCGTTGTTCTCCTCATTCTCATTGTTCATTTCTACGTTTCTTTTTATTTTCCGATGATTAGCGGATTCTATTTCGTGTTCCTCATCATTATCGAAAGTGATAATACCTCCATCCGTGTATGTTTCTACTTTCGCCGGGATGTTCAATCTTTGTGTTAATCGGAAAATGTCGTCAACCCGGCTGCCGTTTTCCACAGTAAGTTTTAAAACTACATCCTTTAAAACTGCCATCCTAGACAGGATTAAGTCGAGTTTATCGTCTGCTGTGAGCAAGATCATGTTGTCCGAGCTGTCAGTATGGGTATTCGGAAAAGTGTTGTCTGAACTACCGGTCTCGGATTGTGTATCGTAATTGCGAGTGTCGGGTGTAAATGGTGTCGCGACCGCGTTACTATTTTTGTTTTGTTAAATATTTTATAATCCTCACTTGTACAATCCGTCTATATGGAGTACATACAAGGTTAATTCGGATTCAAGTTTCTTTTTATTAACGGTGGCAAAGCTAGAGAGCACACGTAGTATACCGACGGTTCCCTATATAAAAATTTTATTTTTTTCTTATCTTTGCTTTACTTTAACTTCACTTTCACTTCGCGTAATTAGAATTATTTGTTTGACGACTGAAAAGAAGACTGAAACTTTATCGAATTTATAACTACTAGCCTTTTTGTTTCTTCCGGAGACGGCTGCAAACTGTAGGTGGTAGCTGTCTGCGTAGTCCTAGACTGCTCGGATGTGTTCGGTGACGTATCTCCGACTTGGCTGCGTGATTGCTGCTATGCTGCTTTTCTTTCCTCGTCTTTTTCTGAGTCTTACTGTGCTGTTTCACAGGCCCTAGGATTTTACCGCGGTTTGTTGCGTACCCACAATTCTTATCACGGAACTTTCTGGTAATCGGGTTTACGCAGAATAAGGCGTACTTAATTCAGCTCTTAATTTTACCCAACACCTTACAGGTTCCAGCTTTTACGAACTTTCCGTAGAGAAGTCCGGAATCTTTCCTGGGAGAACCATAGTTCTCAAGACTGTATTCGAGGTTCGAATAAAAGATAGGGCCTTTTGATTCCTTGTATTGCCGTAGCTAATTCTTGAAAGGATCGTTTGCCACTATCCTGGCAGGATCGACAATTTGTAACAGGATGAGGGTAATGAATTCACTTTGTTACCCTTTTAATAGTGAAGGTATTCTTTATTTAGTGTGATGGTTTCTAAGACGATACAACTTTGACTGAGGGAGACCGAAAGACTAACGAAAGTCTCTTATGCTACGTGTCGCCTAGACCGGTCCTAAAATATATAGTGGAGGAAGTTCAGGGGACAATGACCTTTACTTTCCACATTCTTCTACACTAGACTTCCCAAGTTCTTATAAGTTCCTTACACATTCAATTTTGGTAATCTCTATTTCACATGGTTCATTTTCCGCTGCAGCTGCTGCCTGGTACTGTTTGTAAAACTGCATTTTCATGACTCTTCGATCTGGTCATGATGAGGATTTGAATTCGCTCGGTATTATGTGTTCACTGTTACATTCAAGCCAACCAGCATTCTCCAAGAATCTACTCCGACCTGATTGCATAGATACATAACACAGCTCCACACAAAAAAAAGTTGTCTACCCCAGAAACCAGAACAGGCTTACCCTACGTTTTTGAGGTCGCTGAATCCGAATCCAGGTCCCGTTTGGCTTCATCATGTCAGCTTTCGTCCCTAACCTCAAAAAACATGAAAATCGCTGCTTTCAGGTGAAACATGATTCTTACCTATGAAAAGTGGTCATATCCTATGTTTTCGAGGTCGCTGAGTACGAATTCGGAGTTATTGTGGTTCTATGACGTCACGCTTCAGCCCTAACCTAAAAAAAGGTAAATTGGTAACTTTATGTAAAAATGTATTTTTTCAATGCAAAGTGGTCATAGCCTATGTTTTCGAGGTTGCCGATTACGAATTCGGGGTTGTCGTGGTTCTATGATGTCACACTTGGTCCCTCAACTAAAAAAAAAACAGTTTATTGGTAATTTTACGGAACATGTATTTTTTTAATGCAACGTTGTCATATCCTATGTTATCGAGGTCGCTCAGTACGAATTCGCAGCCCTTGTTGATGCCCAATGACGAGGTTAGGATCTACGAGGCACCACGATAAAGAAAGAAAATCATTAAAAATGTAAATATTTACGTATTAGGTGCTAATAATTGCAGAAATGCTATTTATCGTGGAACTTAAAAAAAATTCGCAGAACCTCATTTGTGACGCCGAGGCCAAACAAGTGAAAATTTGGCCTAAGGTAACATTTCGGCGCTTACAGCAGAGCAGCTGTGGAGCAATTGACGCCAAGCTGTTGCTCGACGGTTCTAGAACGCGGACTACGACTTAAGGCCCCTGCTTTTTACCCCCAAATCCTCTCGTTACCCCATTTGAGCGTGAGCTTATGTACCTTCTGGCGATCGAACGCATTTTCATTTTCAACTTAACCATTCTTTGCCTTTGGTTGGGGTGATTCGGGAAGTTCTTTCACTTTTCGGCGCAGGCTATTATAAGGTTTTGGTTCCCTGCATAGATTCAAGTAAGCCGGGCTGACCCCTGTGGTGCTATGCATGGCCGTGGCGTGACCGAGTATTTTCTTTCCGTGTTCGAAATCGACCTACTCGCGAAAGCGATCACTCTTTCAACGCCGTCTTGCATCTGCGTTATAACTGTCCCGAGACCAAAAACGCTCGCGTCGGTCTGGAGCATGAATGGAACTTCGAAGTCGGGATATGTCAATATCGGTATTGTCGCAAATTATTCTTTAAGCTTAGCGAACGGCGCTGTCCTATTCGGTTCCCCATTTTCATGGAACGTTCGTCCTAAGCAGTTTATTCAGTGGTTCCGCGTCAGTCGCAAAGACGGATACAAAACGACGGTACCACTACGCCATTCCCAAGAACCGTTTTGGTTGTTTTATTGCCCTTGGGGCTGGATAGGAAAAAAGGGACTCGATCTTGTCCGGATCGACCGGCAAACCCTTCTGATTCACGAGGACTCCGGGTTAGGCACAGTCAGTCTCCCGAATTCACATTTCTTTGGGTTTATAGTTAGTCCGGCACCCGATAGGTTGTCTATTACTCGAGATATTTGCTCCTGGGGAGCCTTTAACGTCTCGTTTACGATGACTATGTCATCGAGGTACGCATAGACGTTAGTTTCCATGTCCGGCCTAGGGGGGAGTCAACCAGTCGCTAAAATGTCATAGTGGCTCCTGACAGTCCAACGGGCATCCTTGTGAACTGAAAAAGCTCCATTCCAGAAACTATAAGCGCTGTGTACTCCGTACTATCTTGGGCCATCGGGATTTGGTGGTACCCCCATTTTAAGTCTGAGGTCGTAATGTAATTCGCGGCGCGAAGTTGCTCAAAAGGATCATGTCCATTTTTGGCGAGGGGATGCATCCTTTTTAGCGACCTTGTTGAGCCTACGATAGTCCACGCAAAACCTATGCGTCCCGTCAGCCTTGCGGGCCATTACTACGGGACTGGACCATCCGCTTTTCGACGGCTCTACTATTCTTTCTGCCAGCATTCTAGTTATCTGATCTTGCATATTTCTTAACAACTTCGGGGACACTCGATAATACCTTTGTTTTATCGGTGGGTGTCCTCCGACGGCCATGCTATGAGTTATGTGATCGGTTGCTGGAAGTACCTCAAGAGGGTTCCTAATAATCCCGGCAACTAGCGTTTCCAGTTCTTGCCGCTCCTCAGCTGTTATTCCTTTGAGGCCACAACACTGGTCTAATGTTGTCGGATTTTCATCCCTCGTCTCCACTTCCAGCTCGGTACCCTCCTCGGTACAATGGTGGACTATTTTTGAGTACTCCGCTATGTACCAAGTTCGTTCGCTCCCATCGTGTACGATTCCGAATCTATGGATGCAATCCATACCCAAGAATACTTGTTCACCCATGCTTAAGACAATATGGATCTTCATCATTCGCGAAACACGATCAATTTCAATAGGGAGATAACACGTGGCCTGGACCTGACTGACCATATGCAGGATCGCCCGGTACCCCTCGGTTATTACCAAGCCAATATCTCCCATAACTGTTCGGGATGCGCCGCCATCGATTAACGCAAGGACTTTAAGGGTGTTACCAATTCGGGCATTAATTAAGACTCGCAAAGTAAGCCCTATATTCTCCTTTGGAGCCACCTTTACTTCTAATCGTAGCGGCAACGAAGGGCCTTCATACGGTGATACCGCTGATGGCTCATTCGCCCTCAGGAGGTCCAGTATCATCTGATTCTCTTGCCAGAGATTCTGTTTTTCTCTTACCCTCGTTCTTGAACTAAGAACGGTGGTGTCTTCCGTTTCTACTTTATGGATTACCGGGAACTTGTCCGTCGAGGGCAACGGAGTATCTATGGGAGCGGGATTCGCCTCCTGAGCTATCCCCACTGCTGCCGCACAGTGTCGAAAAGTGGAAAAATTTCCAGCCACGCGGCATTTTTGATGATATCGCCTTAGAACTTTTTTATTCCCTTCTATATGTTTTATATTTAGACGTCTCGGGTTAAGCCTGCAACGAGAGTACATGTTTGTACGTAAAATTTCCCGCTCTTTGGAGTATTGTTGTCAAAAATCGGGGTTCCCGTTTTAAAAAAAGGTGACCTTGAAATGACCTTAAAGGACAAGCTCTAGGTCAAACCCAACGTCTCCATTAGATTCTTCGTTCAAAGATACTACAGGAATGATCTTAATCTCTTCGGAAATAGTTATATCTTGGGTTGCGAGCCATGCGCCTGCATATTCACGTAGACTTCGCACGGGTATAAAAAAAACCTTGATGGAATTCCGAATTTCCGCACCGAGACGTTTGAACATAAAACATATAGAAGAGAATGAAAAAAGTTCTGAGGCGATGTCATCAAAAATGACGCGTGGCTGGAAATTTTTCCACTTTTCGACACTGTATGCTGGTTCCGTTGACTCGAGCTAGTTTTCTTCCTGTATTTTCCTGTCAACCTTTGGGATCAGTTCCTTGGCGTCTTCGGTTTTTCGTGTATCCTATTTGGAAGTGACCCTTTTGTCGACAGTTCCAACAATGTACCTCCGAATCATCCCGCTGTTTCCTGGAGGTGGATGAGCCCGAGCTTATCTTTGGAGACTGTGCCGAATTCCCGTCAAACGATCTGGCTGAGTCGTTTCAGTCCCCAAACGCTGTCTAAAAACATGGTCGTTTACTCGCCTTGAGCAGTGCAGGGTCGTCCAGCCACACCGTGATATAGGGTTGGTCGTGTCTGCTGCGGGCTGCCATCGACGCTGTTAGTGGAGCTTAACGACGTGGTGTTACAGGGTTGGTTTGGACTGACGCGGCGGTCGACTTAATATCGCTGCTTGCTGTTGGTAGTGCCGCTGAGGCATTGCGTCGGTAGTGCAACATGGCCGCTAGCTGCGGTACCCCCTTTTGTTCGTTCAAGCATGGCAGCTGGTTACGGTGGGAGCCGGCCGATGCTGCCTCTCGTGACTTGCATGGGACTGTTGCGCCATGTCGGTTACGTTCCATCCTCTCGTCCTGTTTCTTTGGTGGCTGCTAAGCTGTCGACTGTCCGCATCGTCTGCTATATGATTACGAATTTTCAGTTCGTTGTTCAGCCTCGACATTGTTCCACATGTTCGAATTGTAAAAAATGTAACGCCAGCCTAATCAAACGTCCTCTGACATGTCGAGAGTCGATAAGGCAACGTAGGTGCACAAACAGTATTCCATTTTATCAGAAAGCTGCTTTACGTCATTCTGAGTTTTCAAAAAGTATGCAAAAAGTTTCTTTGAGTAGAGCTTGAGAGTGTACAAACATGTCCACAAGTTTTGACGAGTGGTTAGCAGGCCCGTAATGGTGTTTTGCATCTGGCTGACTTGAAACTTTCGAAAAAATGTATCGCATGTAAACTACCTTAATTAATAGCTCCTAAGGCTTTTTCTTTTTTTTTACGTTAAAAAATTAAAAAAGTATGCAGTTTTTTGTGTGTCAGGTCCGGGGTTTTTGGGACGCGCAAATCTTTGACAAGGGTTTTTTTGCAGATGGTTCCTTGTTTTTAAGTGCTCCGTTCACGATTCGATAGAGCTGAGTATTATTTCAAAAGCAGTTCATTGTTTTCTTGAATTAACAAATAAAAAAAGTTATGCCACTCTTTCTGAGTCAAAATCAGCGTTTTTAAGAAGCACCGTACCTTTTACAAGAGTTTTTCTCGGACGTTAATGCCTTTATCAAGATGCTTCTTTTATGGTCCGATAGAGCTAAATAGTAGCTCGAGAGTCCTTTAAAAAAATTAAATGCATTGAAGTTAGAAAGGTTTTTGCGTTTCCTTTAAAGTTCGTCTTTTGTCACTTACTACTTTATGCCTCGGGACCCCTCATTTTTTATTAATCTTTACTGAAATAAACTGCACTTATAAAATATTTTCCATCATTTTGGAACCAACCGAAAATTCTTTTCAAATCTTCAAAAATTTAAATTTTTAATGAAACAAAAACAGAAGATATTAACCGATTTTTTTTTACTATTTTCGAATTTCAGTCCACACATTTTTTCCCCTCAGCTGATTTCGAGAAAAAACCGGCTTTTCGCGCCACCCTGACGCACACTTATCACACACACATACACCCGCCGTCAAGGTAGACGTGAACTTCTGAATCTCCAATGTCTTTATGGCCGAATTTTTCTATGTACAGCTTACATCGCTGAAAATGGAAAAGATCCTCTCCTGAAAATGATCAGGAATCACGAGATGATTGAGACCCTTGGCCTAAATTTTAACATCAGAAGTGTGGAAACTGCATTACTACATCTAGATGCTTCACTTCTGAAAGCCGAAGTGAAGAAAGCAGACGTTGAAAAATCCATCAAGAGCTACTCGACAAGAAAGTGCACGGAAATTTTCACAGGAATGTAGAAAAACAGTCCTTGTCAAAGGACCAAACTTTTGCTTTTCTCAGATAATCTGGGCTCCACCAGACTGTCACGTGAACTATTCTTTTAAATAAAGTTACCCATAAACTAATAAGTCGAATGGATTTTTTATACCAGTCAAACTTTCGTCTTTCTTGCCTTTATGTCTGTCTGGTATGGAAAATTCATTCGACTTATTAGTTTATGAGTAAGTTCGTTTAAAAGAATAGGTCACGTGACAGTCTGGCACATGCCTTTAATTCAAGTACAGAAGGTGTCATTTTCGCATGTCAGGACGGTGTCTTTTCCACCTTAGTATACCGTGACCGCATTTTATGTCAAGAAGTTCTCAGCGATAGGTGCAGAGCGTGTCATGCATACGCTGAGCACCTAGTACACATACTAACCGGGTGCCCCACTCTCGCGGGAAAGACGTATATCTACAGACATAATGCGGCCCTAAGAGTGCTTTATTACCTTCTTTGTTACTCTTACAGTGTTAGCCGCGACACTGTCCTGCCGAACGCTCCAAGGGAGATAAAGTCGATTGTCCAAAACGAGAAGTGCCAAATTTTCGGGAACTACGATTTTCGGACAACAGTCTCGATTGTTCACTCGAGGCCTGACATTGCTCTCCAAGACTTCGAGAAACGAACCATATTCATGATCGAATTCTCGTCTCCGGCCGACTACAACATCACTGCTAAGGAGGTTCGTAACTTTGAAGCTATTCCCGCGAGCCAAAAATCTGGCAATTCACTTGCGAGATGGATTCAGAAAGCTGTCATCCTTGGGTCGCTTCGTGTTCACAAGACACACGTGGGTTTCGCCGGCCTGTCGTCAAAATCGTATCATGCCTCCCATATCACGGTCGTGAGACATGGCTATAACTGTGATTTGCCGCGGTTCTACTGGGAGCCGATGTCATTTTTAGATGGCAGCTGCTCCCAGTGGGACCCTGCGCTGGTTGTTTAACCTTATTTTTTAATTATATATTACAGTGGTCGAAAAAAAAGCGACTGTTTAAATCTTCATGGGCTACTGGAAGATCGTATAGCCCAAGAAAAATCAGAATATACCTATTTTTTTGCTGTATTGTATAGTGATTTTTCAGCTCGCTAACATGTTTTTAAAATTTTTGTTAAAGTAATGTCAAAGTGATGGTGACTCCTTAATGTGCTTGTCTACCTAGAGTCCTAGATACCTACGCCCTAAAAGTTTATTACTGAATAACTTAAGTGTCATTCTTAGCAGCTTACTCCGACTGCATGACCCTACCCCTAAACACCCTAAACTCTGAAAAACTGCTGTTGGTCGAAGAGACGCAGCAATATTAATTTGTATAAGTGTATCTCCTTCGCACTTATGGTCGAAATGGATATTATTAAAGTTGAAAATGTAATGCTTTGTAAAGTTAATTTAGAATAATTGTTATGACCAAAAATTCTGCACTTATTCAAAATAGTCAGTTTATTGGTTCATTGTTAAATATCATAACTAATTTGTCTTGAGAAATATTTATTGAATGAAAGTAAACATCTAATTTCTGCAAATAGTATTTTTTATTGAATAATGTTTTCAAGAAAATATTAAATATTACAATAAAAAATTTTTGGGTGGATAAAAAAAAACTCCCACAAGTCTTCTTTTAGACTTTTTTACGTATATCGTCTTTAGGAGTAATATTGGACTTTTTGATTTTTGCATATCAATTTCAATAAATAAATTAAAAACGACAAGTTCTATCGAAAAATAGTTCAAAGCAATTCTGTAGGAATTTCTAAAATCTGAAATACCTCCAAAAACCTTTGCCCATATTTTGCGACGTTCCTCTCTAAATTTGAATTAGTAAAATATAACTGATTATCAGTTAAATTCTACCAATTGCTGTAGCTAGAATTGAGAATTGAGAGAGATGGTAATAAAGCACTCTTAGTGCCGCATTGTGCCTTTGGATGTAGGTCGTTCCCGCATGAATTGGACAACCAGATAGTATGTGTCCTAGATGCTCGGGGTGTGCATGACACGCTCTGCAGCTATCATCGGGAATGTCTTGGCTCAAAATGTGGCGAACGTATGCTAGGGTGGAAATGACACCGTCTTGGCATGCCAAAATGAAACCCTCCGTGCCAGACTTCAATCTGGGTGATTTAAGGAAAGCAAACGTTAGCTCATACGCGGAAGTTTTTCTCCTGTGCTTTCTTAATCTAGGCCTTCAGAAGTGAGTACTCGAGATGCATAAGATTTGATGCACCTTGCTCATCCCTGATATTGAAGTCAAGGCCGAGTGTTTCAGCAGCCTCCTCCGCTGCTTTGTAGAGAAACGCCCCTTTGCCCACTTCTTCGTGTTTCCTGACCATTTTAAGAAGAGGGTCCTGTCCATTTGCGACTATATGTGCTGTTCCCAAAATAATCCTGTTGTGAAGACATTCAAGATTTAGTATTCCGCGACCACCTTGACGGCGTGAGATGTAAAGTCGCGGAACAGAAGATTTAAGGTGCATGCTTTTGTTCATGTGCATAACCTTTCGGGACCCGATATCGAGGGATCTGAGCTCGTCCTTCGAGAGATAGTGGCAATAGTGTGAGGCAAAAGAGGAGAGGGCTCATGGTATCGCCCTGAAACACACCTCTCTGAAAGGTGATACTGTTGGTGATCACACGATGTTTTCCAGACGAGATAGTAAATCTGGTTTTCCAAAGCGGCATTAATCTCTCTATGCACATCACGATGTGTGGATGAACCTTTAAGCTTTCCAACAGACAGATGATAAGTCTATGGGAGGTTGAATCAAAAGCTTTCCGGTAATCAATCCAGGCCATCGATAGGTGACGCTGATAGAATGCTGCGTCTTTACAGACACATCTATCGATGAGCAGGTTCTCCCGACATCCTGCTACGCCTTTCTTTGAGCCACGTTGTTCGTACATCTCTCGCCACACAGGTCCAATT
>CAKNWT010329665.1:0-21550 GCA_932066315.1 Andricus coriarius | reverse complement strand
TTTGAAAACACAGAATTTCAAATTATGCAATTTCCAAGGCTTATATTTCAAAAATATGTTATTTGAAACCTTTTTCCAGAATGGTTCAATTTTCGAGATTTACAATTGAAAAGTCTTTAATGTCAACGCTTTACGATTGAAATTTTTCAATTTTAAAAATGCGTAAATAAAAATTCTAAACTTGTGATGATTTTCAGGATTTTGAAGTTCAAAACTCAAGAGTTTTAATTTCTTAATCTTCTGAACTGATGAAATTTAAAATGTGAATTATTAAAATTACAGAATTTTTAATTATTAATTTTAAAATTTGCATAATTTCCAATTCCAAATTTCCAAATACTTTACTTTCAAAGACTAGAAATTGAAAATTCGTAAATTTTGACGATTTTCTATTTAAAATTCATTGATTTTGTAGATTTACAATATTGAAGACTCTTCAATGTTGAATATTTAAAATTGAAGACTCTCCAATATTTAATATTTACAATAGAAAATAGTGCAATTTTGAAAGCTTTTCTGTTAGACCTCAAATTTGAAGATTAAAAATTGAAATGTATTTAAATTTACATATTTTGCAATTGCAATTTTTTAAATTCTAACAATTTAAAATTCTTCAATATTGAATATTTTCAAATAAAGGCTCTTGAATATTTAATTTGTATAATATTAAATGATGCCATTTAGAATGTTTTTTGAAATAGTTCAATTTTAAAGATTTAAAATTAAAATTAATTTTATAGATTTGTAATTGTAAATTTTTCAATCGTTAACAGTACAAATGACAGCGGCAATTTATTCTTTAGAAATTCCTATAAGTTTTTACACATGCAACATATGTTTCCGTATATCAAAAAAAGAACTTCAAGTTAATACTTAAATCATTTTCTGGAAATGTACACTGAAAAAAATGGTTTAGCTGTCCCAGTTAGACGTTTAGCTGGATTTTTTCTTCTTAGAAAATATAGCTGTGTTTCTTAAATTTCTAGCTGGGTTACCTAAACGTCTATCTGTTTTAGCTAACTTTGCCACCTAGAAATTATCTAGATAAATGAGCTAGATAATTTCTAGATGGCAAAATTAGCTACAACAGCTAGATTTCTAGGTAACCCAGCTAGAAATTTAACTAGCACAGCTATATTTTCTTAGAATACGAAATCCGACTAAAATTATAGTATTAAAGTATGAAAACAAAATTATCATTTTGCTACAAAATGGCGGCGACAGAGCCCATCTTGAAAATCGTCTTTTTTTTAACATATTTGGGAGAACGGTTTTCTCGTAAAGTAAAAGACTTGGAACATTATACCAATAAAATTTAATCTATATACTGTTAGCTATGGAACTACGTAGGGTTTTTTTTATCAAATTTTGTAGAAATAGTGCACTTTTAAAGAAATGAATCGATTTTTTGCCGAAAAAGAAGCAGAGAATTGTTTATAAAAAAGTTTACATTATATCAAAAAACGGCTACGTACTTCGATAGCGAATGTAATAGTGAAGCTACTATCAAAATTTAAAATCGGTCCATGCAACGGTTTTCAAGTAATACGTCCTCCCAGTTTGAAAAAATGTGATTTCAAGAAAAACGCGTTTTAGGTTTTACGAGCACTTAAATCCTTGACATTTTTTTACCTCTAATCTGCGATGCCTCCTTATCTTTCTTCCTGGACAATTTTAAGGACAATCGCGTCTTTTTTGCAGCATCTGTAAGCAATCGGAAAAAGCAAAACGAAAAAAGAAAACGAAATCACGTTCAACGCGCGCTCCGAGGTGCTGCGGCAAAATCGATAATTGAACCTTTTAAAAAACTTTTTCACTATAGGGCCAACTACATATTGTTTTTATGATCCTAAAGTATTGTTCAAGCCAAGAAAAAAGTAGATAATAGAAAAAAAAATCAAGAGACAAAAGCACGCGATAAGTGAATGGAAATATATAGGAGCTTCATTGTGGGCAAAGAGAATGAATTAATTCAAAGATTATTATTAATAATTATTACAATCATTAAAGTCAAAAACTCCAATAGGATCATTTTAGAATTCTGAATAAAGTCCCATTTATGACCCAAAAAAGTTCCACAATCCTCGTGTGGAATTTTTTTTGTGATGAAAACTAAAAAAGTTTCACTTTTTTTAGTGTCAATGAAACCGAAAAGCTGATAAAGAGGCTTTTTGAGCAAAAATACTAGGAAAGTCCATGTCTTTTTTTTCTAAGTTTTACCCGGCCAAATTCATCCTGGTGAAACCGAACGAAATGTAACCTTTCTTTTATTTTATTCCTATTTTGGCAGTACTTGTTTGGGATAGAAGTCTTTCAAGTACTTGCAAATAAATAAAAATAAATAAAATGGAACTTTTGTGATTTTGCCCTTACTTATACTTTAGAAGTTTTCCTCCAAAACTTTATTTGAGATCTATATTAGGATTCCACTGTATCCTTTTTTACTCATAACTGAAAAAAAAATTTATTTACTTGTTTGAAGAGTAGTCTTCTTATTCCTTATAAAATTTCAAATTTGGTTACTGTAGCGATTATTTTAATCATTTCATGGAGAAGTAATTTAGCACATGTCGTAAAATGGGCTATACTGGTTATTCTGGCCAGAAATGAGGCTGAGTGTCCATTTAGAACTCGCAGTGCCCCTCTCTACATATAAACTGCATTGCCGAGCTATCATTGCGCGCGTTGTTAATTAAAGTAATATTCTTACTTTATGATGTTTCTTGTCCGAAGAGAAATTAAACCACCTAATATTGAGGAATATGTTCAATTTCTCGATTTAAATTATAGAATTCAATTCAAGATTTATTTTATCTCTGCAATTACATGGATTGAATCACCGAGTAATTTCTTGGTTGCTTATATTAGTACTAACATCAAAAATACTAGTAATTTATCACCAAATTCAACTTGACATTTTATCTACCTATAAATACTTTCTTGTCGATGTCTTGATTCATTGTAAATATTATTTATTATTATATAATAATCTATGAATCATCAATTATGTTCATATTGAATGATTCTGCTCGCTTTTCGGGTGTTTTTTGTCGCACGACTTTTTCTATGATGTCAATGTGACAGTTTATTAGTACATATAAGTCAGTTTGACATCTTACAAAATTTTCTTTAAAGTGCAGTTATTCCCTTGCATGTAAATCCTTTATCATTAATATTCAACCTATTATTTTTGCACTTTAGATTAAAATTAGTGTATATTAAAAAGTGTGATGAAAAATTCGAACATTTTTAATAACTTTGTTTCATGATCCTGATTTAAGAATAGCTCAATTTCAAACCAAGTTCGGAATTGTTTAATTTTTCTAATACAGTACAACCTCCATAAGAGTTTCCTCTATAAGAGCTCGAATGGCCTTGAAGCGCTCGGAAGCTTCCCCCACTACAAACCCTACTCACGCTGCCTCGAGAATTGGGCACAAAACCTCCACAATAGCTCGCAGCCTAATTTCATTTTTTTTCTCATTGAACATGTGTTTTCTAAAATTATTTTTTTAATTTGCAAGTACAAGGCAACTTTATTTTTATAAAACTTTTAAGAAAACAAAATTAAAATTGCATTTTTAATTAAAATATAATATGAACATACATATTTTAATATGTATGTACGCGATAAACAGTCTATTGTAATATGTAATAAATAATCTATATTTAAATTTGTTTTTTGTCAATTGCACCTGTAAAAACTTAATACATTTATATGTAATCACAAAAAAGCTGTTTTTTCATCGCCGCGCCGACCGGGAGTTATTGTGGAGGTTGCGTACCCAAACACACACATTTCGCAAACAGGCGCAACGTCCGAGCTCGACGGCCAGTAGTGGGGGCCCCCTACTTCTTGGAATTCTTACCCCTATAACCGCCCGTGGGCGAGCTCTTATGGAGGTTGTACTGTACTTCAAGTTAAAATTCATTCCTTTGTTAAGCTTCCGATTCCAAATCATAATTTTCAACGTTTTATAATTATTAAACTTTAAAGGTCCAAAATATTTAACAACATTTTTTAATTACTTTTTTTACTAAAAAATGTGTCTAAGCGCTTTGAACATCACTTGATACTACATGATACGACACTTAATAATATTTATCATTTTTCAAGTTTCGATAACTACAATTTAAAATTATATTTTCCAGTGCCTTAATACTCAATTTTACCTTGAATAATATTATTTTTAGATAATCCTAATTATTTGGTTTCAATTTGCGTCGGTTTTAAAAGGACTAATTTTAAATTCAATTATTTTAAATTGTTTGGTTTCAATTTTAAACGCACAACATTTTCTGGGTTTTTCGTTCTTTGAAATAGTAGAATATCAAATTGATAATTGAGTTGGCTTGATTGTTGCACTTTCAGTTTAAAAAATTTGCCATCAAACAATTTTGAATTGAATGCCTCCAATTCAAACTAAACTTTGCAAAAATAAATAATTCAAAATTTTTAAATATTTGACTGAAAGGTTTCAACAATAAATAGTTGTTCTGAATAAAATATTCAAAATTGAACGATTTGAAATTGAAAAAGTTCAACATTGTTTTTTTTTTTTAAATCAAAGTAGATAAAAATATAGCTACCTGAAATCAAATAGTTTATTTAACCTTGAATGGTTACCATTTTATATATATAAATGAATTTTCGTGTTGATCGCTGAATTTTTAATTTTTGCCTTTTATCAATTTTAATTTTGCAATTAAAATTGAAATAGTTAAATTTTAAAACGCATGATCAAATTTTTTTAAACTTTTAAAAGATTTAAATTTACTTTGAAAAAATGAAATTTTAAAGGGTTTAATATTAAATACTTTTAATATCACTCTATTCTTGGTATTTAAATTTTTGTTTTGTTCTAAATAAAGTTCAGCTTCGTTTAATTTTCAATGTCCTACAGTAGAATTTTCTTCATTTTCAATGTTTCCCATGGCAATTTACTTCATTTTGAACGTCTTTTTAGAATAATTCAATTTTAAAGGCTTATGTTTCAAAATCTTTCCACTTGAATGTCAAAAATGACTATAAATTTATATTTTGATCTCAGTAAAATATATCTGATCAATTGTAACATTGAGTAAGAATTTTTTCATGTAAGAACAAATTAAAATTATAGAATTTCAGGTGCTCTAAATTTGAAACATTCAATTCAGTTTTCCATTTTCATTTGTAAAATTTATACCGTTTCGAATTGAAAAATTGTTCAAATATAAAGGTTTCTAATAATGTGCGCTTTTAATTAGAAATAACAGAATTTTAATTCGTTTAAATTTCAAGTACTCTAATTTTGAAAGTTCTTATCTGGAATAATTTAATTTAGACTATTTTTAAATCGACCTATTTTTGACATTTGAACCTGTAATCATTCAATTTGTAAATTTTTAATTAAAAAGTACCACTACGAAGTACTATAGGTGTATTTAATATGAATTTATTTATCTGTGCTCATTTTATGAACACTATGCTTCCTCATAGGTATGAAATAAATCTGCTTGCTCACAAGGGGAGGTTTTTCCTTTTGAAAAGCTTTAAAATTTATATTGACATTCGAAATTTTTTCAATCAACATTTAAGAAATATTATTTAAATATCTCTAAAATTGTAAAATTTTCAATTGTAACTCGTTGTAATTGTAGAACTTTGAAATACACATCTTTTAAATCAAAGATTTTTTAATTTTTATATTTTGCATTTGAAAATCCTGTAATTGTAATGATTTACATTCGAGATTTTTTCTGTTTGGAATATTTATAACTGAAAACCTTACTTTTGATTTTCAAAATCATCCAAATTTAAGAATTTGTATTTATACATCTTTAAATTTGAAGAATTTTTAATTTAAAAATTTTGTATTATAAATTGAAAAAGTTGTATTTTTCAATATTCAAAAAGTTGTAATTTTCATAGTTTTTTTTTGAAAATGTCTTCAATTTGAAAATGTTAGAACTGAAAACTTGAATTTTGATATCCAAAACCATAAAAATTGAAAAAATGGTATTCGTACATTTTTCAAATTAAAGAGTTTTTAATTATAAATTTTCGAACTGAATCGGTTTCGAAAATGAAAGAAATCATTAAAACTCAGAATTCAAACATGCCTTCTAAGAACATCTTACTACAATATAAGATCCTACATTACCTTATTAATTTTTTTTCTTGGTTCTAGTTCCTAATGAGATAAAATCTCATATTTAAATGAAATTTATAGATTACTAAAAGACAATTGAAATTAAAATTAGATAAAAATGAAGCGTGCTCTATAGTAGTGCATTAAACCTACATGCCATAAGGATCATTTGTGCCTATATTCACATATTAGATGACCCTCATCACAAATGGTGCATAGTGCACTGTCGTAGAGCACGCTTCATTTGTATGAAAGGCGATGTAGCTATTTTTATATTAACTTTAATGTATGATCATTAATTATATTTTATCTGTTAATTAAACAATTAACATAAGAAACGTTTAATAAGCGCGCTTTTTTCAAGTATTTGAATATTTCCTTTTAATCATTCGAAAAATAATCGAGCGAATTAGATTTATTTCCCAGCTTTAATTTAGATGGCATAAAATTAATTGAATCAATGTTTCTTTACCCATGTGTAGAGTGCCCAATAGAAATAGAAATTTTGTATCTTTTTAAGGACGATATTAATTCCAAGGGTATTCTTACCACTAAAAATGTGGCTATTCAAACCACTATTGGCAGAGATTAAGCGAGGTGCAAAATGAGTGTAAATCCGTATCAATAGTGCGGTACGAATAGCCACAGTTTTTTTATACTATTAGTGGTACGAATAAAAGACCGTCTTTTTAAACCTTTATCGGGCTTTATAATCCATTTTGTGAAAAAAATTTGTCATATTTTTGCTCTATTCAAACAAAAAATGATTCAGCAGTTGCACTATGTCAGTCTTTTTTGAAGAATTAGTAACTTTTTATTTCATTATTTTTCCAATATATAAATATAATAATAAAGCCTTAATTTCAACAAAAAAAAATCATTCTGGTGGTCATTATGGACCTTCAAAGATGAAAATTCGTAATTTATTCGAAGAGAAAGCTGTTAAACCTTAAACATTTTTCGTCACCGATTAATACAGTAAATGTTTGCAGAGACAAATATTCTGAGATATTCTCCATTTATTTCTTCTTTTACGATAATATTAGGTAAAAAAAATATGACTAACTGTTTATACTTTTAATTGCAAACAATATATAGTCAACTAACTCATTTCACAACTACAACAAGCATTAAACCTAGAAAGTTCTCTATTTTGTCAAATCTCTGGAGACCATCCATTCGAGACTCAGGAAATATAAATTCTACGCCGATCATGGAGTTGTAGTAAAAAGACCCTAGTGACTGTAGGAGATTCTGCAGCGAATACAAAATAGTGTATAGCCTAAAAAGAAATTACAATTTTACTTGGCAGCTCTCTTCCTTTAATACAATGATGCATTATTTCAATATAAATCTGACTATATTATTAGTGAAAATAAAAATAAATACTAATCTGATACAATGCATTAGCTTAAAATAATTGTTACCGAACACCATCAAGTAGTCTGTTGATTATGCACAGAACATTCCATTCATTATTAATCACTTCGTCCACGGCATAATAAATTTAAATATGTCAAAGAAACTTTGGATGGATTGCTATATAACTGGAAGTCACATTTATTTCTGCGGAAAACGCTGAATAATAATTTACATTATAGCTATAAAACTGTCTTACAAATGCTACCTCTTTTTTTGCTTCCTGAATGTTTTTGGTCATTTTTTATAGATTTTTGGACGCTCCCTGGTGAAAAATGTTTACGAAAATGTTAAAAAAAACCATGATTACATGATACATGATTGCTATTACAAAAAACCTTCTATGTTCAAAATGCAAATTAATAGTTGAATATTAAAAGACAATAATGAATAATCGTTATTATTCATTGAAATTAAAAGATTCACACTCTTGAAGATAAACATTTTTTTATTTGAAGTTATAAAAACTTTACTGCAAATTTAAATACTTAATGTGTATGCACTTGAAACTTTTAAAATTAAAGTTAAAAACTTTTTTCAATTTGAATGTTCTATAAATTACGCGTATAAACCAGAAGCTTTTGGCAATTTCCAATTGGAATTTTTTTGACTAAAAGCCGTCACACTGCAAAATTTTGAATTTTTAACTTTCATACATTTTTCAGTCCAAAGATTAAAAAGAAATATAAATCAACGCTATTTTTTCAATAATGCTATAAATTGAAGAATGAATAAAAAAAATTAGAAATGTTCAAAATTATATCATTTAAACAATTTTTAGCTAGAAACATCAACTTATGCATCCAAATTCGTTTTTAATTTTTGTAAAACATTCTCTTAAAAAATTTGTATACGAAAGAATAATTTTTAATTTTGCAGGAATCTAATGAAAATTTCGTTAATATCTTGGTACTTAAATTTTTCCTACAATTCTTCAAAAATCCTGCAAAATTAAAAAGAATACATGAAAATCTACCAGATTCTTTTTTGAACATTTTGGAAATCTTTTTAAATATTCTTTAAAAATTAATTTTTCCGCAAAAAAATCATTATTAGTTTTTCTATGAATTTTGATAGAAATTTTTAATTCTTTTAAAACGTTCCAAAATGCTTAAAAAACTTTAAAATTTTTTATTCGAAATCTTCAAAAACCTACATTTTGTTTTAAATGTTTGTAAATCTTTTCAAGTTTTAAAGTATCTTACAATCTTTTCAAAACTTTTAAATGAATCAAAATTTGTTCAACCTTTTTTTAATGTGCTCTGAAAATAAATTTGGCAACATAAAAAATCATTTCAAATTTTCTCAGCAATCATAAGTAAATTTTTTTATTTTCTTAAAACCTTTAAAGATCCTTAAAAAGCTTTAAACTTTTATTTCGAAATCTTCGAAAATCAATCATTTCACTGGCATATTAAAAATTGGTAAATAAATCAATTCATATTGTAACGCTTAAAGGTTAAACACATTTTATTAAAAAGTATAACCGCTAAGATAGCTGCAACGTGATTAGTAGAAAAAATAATTTTTTTCTGATGGAAAACAATACTCCTACGAGATATTCAGGCATTTTTAATCAAGATAAAGTGTTTTGTTGTGTTCGAGCACCGTACGAAAATAATTTATTACATAAATTGTTTATAAGAATTAGCTTATATCTTAAACTAAATATTTATCTTCCTTGAGCGTATCTGCATGTTTCAACTTTTAGGTTAAATTAAAAGTGGTTTTATGACGTTCAGCACCCAAATTAAAAAAATGTAAAATTCTTTAGTTTCGTTATACCTTGTACATTTTTATATAAAGTAAAAAAATGTTAATAGAAAATTATTTACATTTTTGGGGGCGCGCGAATGCTGGTTCTCGCGCTTCGCGCTCGATAACATATTTATCTTGCGCTTCGCGCTTGATGATGTATTTACCTCGCGCTACGCGCTCGGTCTTTGTATTTCCCCCACATTTGCGCCCATACCTTTTAAAATTAAAGGTCAAATCATCGACAACTGTAATTTGATAATTGTGAATTCTCTTTTGTTAAAGCTCCTTTGCATTTAACGATCACATTCTCATCACGTATCTCGTGCTTTGCACTCGATTTTGTCCAAGATCTTAACTTTTCTACATTATATTCAACACTATTATATCAAATGTATATAATATTTATTTCTGTACCTCAAGCTGGTACTGCTTATTCAGATTTTGCAAAATGACTGACACATTTTATTTTTCATCATTGCTTCAATATTTGCTCCTTATTTTGCACTAATTTTTATTCACAGCTACCCTGAAAAATGTATCATTTCAATAAATGTATATTATCACAATGTATAATATGCATTGATATTGAAACATACCTATTTTCATTGTCTTGTTTCTATGATTTTAAAAAAGTGTGCATCATATACAAAAAATGTTGTTATTATAAATTTTATTGCAACTTGTGTCGTTTTTCAAAAAAGTAAAATTCTAATTTTTTATGCATTTTTATAACAAGTATTTATAACAAATTTGTCGATCTTTTTTGGTTAAACAACTTATGTCTTTTCATTTTTTTTCGTCTCTTGTGTCGTTTTTCCAAAAAATTTTATTTTTTTTATTTTTATTCTTATTTTTTACGATCGAAAAAAACTGCTCGCCCTTTCTAAAAATTATAAATAACAAATTTGCACATCCTCTTTGAGTGAACAAGTTTCCCTATTATTTTATTTCTTTCCTTGCGTCGTCTTTGAAAACATTAATTTTTTTATTTTTAATGTTATTTTCTACGATTAAAACAAAAACTAAGCGTGCTATCGAAAAATTCGTTATAAAAATGTGTAGCTGTTGTTTGGATGAGTAATTTTAGTCTATTCATTTTTTTCTCATAGCTTGTGTCGTTTGTCCAAAAATCTAATTTTTTTATTTTTAATGTTGTTTTTCACAAATAAAAAAAAAATTACGCATCTTATCCAAAAGTGAATAATAACAAATTTGTAGATCTTTTTTAGGTGCACGATTTTTATCTCTTCATTTTTTTTGTATTTTGCACAGTTTGACAGCAAAATGGAGTTTTTGATTTTTTTTGTGTGATCAAAATTTGAATTTTTTATTTTTCAAAAAAATTCGAAAAGTTCTTATGATAATCTTGTAGGGCTCTCAAAAATAAACGTTTTTCTCATGTTGACTTTTTTTTATATCGTGCGTTGTTCGGCTTAAAATGTTAATTTTCGTTTGTTTTTTTGGATTTTGAAAATGCTTTAACTCTTATAATTTTCTTTGATTAAAAAAAGTCATAGAAATAAATTGTTTGTCTTTTTGAGTACTACTAATAACCGTACATAGAATTTTAAAATATTGAAAAAAAGTGGTTCCAACAATTTTCAAAATGTGCTCACTTTTTGAATTTGTATCCAAAATAGCTGGTTAACGAACTCGTTCTTTCTTTTCAGGCCTTCAAAAAGTGTGCCAAAGCCCAATCCAATCTGATCGTGCCTACACGATACTACAGACTACAGACAGACAGACGGACAGACGGACAGACACCTTCGTGAAAATCATTTTTCTGACTCAATACCTTCTCATTGAGATGGGAATGTAATTAACTTATTGTATTTAATTGTATTTTTTTGTTAAATTTTGTCCATTTTTGTACAAAAAAGTACATGTTTTAACAAAAAATTACAGTTGTAAACGTTTTTTTGGCCATGCTTGAGTGTGAAAAAAATGAACGAGAGATAATAGAATAGAACCTTCTACTTGAGGTTGAATTAAGCGACAAGGCGAAGTTTCCAGCTTGATTTTAAGCCCAAGTAGAAGGTTCTATTATCTCATTAATTTTTTTCGACACTCAAATATGGCCAAAAGCGCATTTTTCGGCCCATTGACCCTATTTTTTTCAAAATTTTGAGGTGATATGGCATTTTCGTTTCGAGATTTCTAATCAGTGCTCAAAAATATATAAAGAGTTACCAGAAACATTCTAAAGGCAAATTCGTGTAGAACACTGTGATAATAAACTTATTGCTTTATCAGAGGCTATAATTTTGGAGAGAATATTACCAAAGATGAAACTCGCATTGCTTCAGTCGATAAATAGATGCCAATTAGAGTTTATTAGATTGCGATTGCGTCAATTCTAGCTAAAATACAAGAAGAGTCTCTTGGAAACAATTTCGAGCTAATTATCAAGATCCAGCTTTCCTATTTATTAGAGAAAAGTGAAATACTAGTTCAAGCTTAAATTTATATAATGAACAACGAAAAATAAAAAAGCATAAATTGCACAGTGTGGGCCCTTCTTATTCCTAAAATTATATAAAATTATATTCCAGGCCTACTGGCACTCAAATATGTCAATTACGTCTACGTTAAAAAAAATTAATTGATAAATGTCGTATTCGTTATGAGGAATCAAGTAGTATGCGTAATTTAAAGTGAGACGAAGACGTTCCAAGTAGTTTATGTGCTTTTAAGTCAGCCATAAGAATTTTCAATTACCTAGTCTATATGTGGGCTTCCGCATGAGAAGGGTATGAAAAGGTATGAAAAGGAGTTACGTGCAGGGTAATATTTTTGATATAAATTTGCTTCAAACATACTAGTCTGATATATATTCCTTCTGTTAATCTAAAAGAAATAATTAAATAATTATAAATTAAACATAGTTCTTCTATAATTAATATTATTCGAAATATATGTAATACATGGATAAATTCTGGGTATTTATAGTTCAAAAATAACCCTTTATGTCATAAAACAAGTCGCCAAAGCATTTTGAAGTTGGGACTTCGAAAAACTGCTGTTCGAGAAAAACGTATCTAAACTTGGCGAGTTCTATAAACGGCCTTCCATAAGTCACGTAAAACATTTCTTTTTAATTTTTCACCACTCCCCTTTCATGCCTAACAGGCCGCAGCAAAATGGCAGACAATATTTTTAACTGTTTTCTAAAACAGTCGACTTTTTAACTTCATTGAAAATTCATCTTTTTGGGGTAGAGAATTAATCTTCTTTGTTCCAAAGTCTCTAGTTAATTGAGAACTCAACTATTTTATTAAAAATCGTATTTTTTCGTTGAATTCCACTCGTTGAAAATTCTTTTTATTTTCTTGATGAAGCCCTTTTCATGCAAACGTCACCACGGGTGTCAAGTAGTCTATATGCTTGTAAGTCAGACGTTATTATCAAATTGTATGTGTCATTTTAGCCTGAGCTAATTTCAGTAGTATACATTATTTTAGGTCAGCCGCAGGGATGTCAAGTAGTACAAATCTATTTAAGTCAGCCAATTGCATCAGGAGCTTTAGTGGGTAAATACTTGTCAATTAATGTTTGTTACGTTGTGATTCCTGCAATTTCGGCTAAAATAGAGTAGCAGGGAAACTTGTTAGAGTGTATTATCTAGATCCGGCTTTCCTTTTGCCATTAGAGAAGAGCAAAGTACAATTTTGGTCCAGCCTGGGTTGTATAATAGGAAGCTTCGTCAGGATATTCATGGAATGGCTAATCCGTAATCAGCCGGCTTGATTCAAAGCGACATTTATAGCATTCGTCATTTAGTTTCTTACACTAGGCTCTGCTCACCTGACGGCTCAGAAGAGCTTGTCGTATTTGCCATCTCCCTTTGCGACGTTTGCCCGCTCCGTTTTCCATTCTCGTTCAATGCCTAGTTGACTAGTGAGTGTCGTTTGAAAGAAAATGAGGCTCGCATTTTAATGAGACACTTTAAGCATCCGGAAAGAGGCAAATAGATTCACAGATATCTTTCTTTCCGGAAGCCCTTCAATGTGCACATGCAACTATTTTTTTCCATAAAAAGCAAAAACCTGTATGCACTCGACCGCACTCTTAAGTTGACTGGTGACTTTTGAAAAAAAAGCTTTTTCCTCTGGCTTTACTTTTGTTCTGCTCTTGACGCAATAATTAATGTAATCTTATGATCTGGGAGATAAATTTGGAATATCTTCACTGAGAAAAAAAATGTCAGTAATCACAACAAAACCAGTTTGTTGAGCAGTTTTTGTTGTAATAGCAAAATTTTGGTTGTTAGCACAAAACTAATTTGTTGGCCAAACAAAATATTTTGTTCTTAACACAAAATTATTTTGTGAACCCTTTTTTTGTTGTCCTGAACAAAGTTTTGTTGAGGCAACAAAACTATTTAGTTAGACTAACGAAATATGCGACCACGCATGCGCAGTCATTCAGGGGAAACGCGTGCACGCGTGTGCAAGTTCATTTCCATTATGGCGGATACTACCGGTGTGGTCGTGTGTTCGGTTATTACGATACATATGTTTAAATTTATTAAAGTGATACTTTTTTGATGTGAATAAACATGGACAATCCCTTGGATAATGCGACACGTCGAATTCTGGCGGCGTGGGATCTGCAGTGCCTGATCAACACCTTCAAAAGTAAGCATCCAAGTCTTAACCTAAAATGTATACGTAAACATACTTAAAAACCTCTTGGCAAGCGAAGAACTTGGAATTCAAACAAAATTTGAGCAAAAGCTACGCAATTACATGATAATGGTTCTATTCAGAAAATACCAAATGAATCACCAACAGCACTGATTGAAGATGGCGAGTTTTTTTCCGTGTGGGAGGTACGTTTTTATTTCTTCATCGTTTTTGGTTATATTTTTGATTATAGAAGATCAGCTAAACAATTCTAACTGAAACATTAAAATTTTATGAGTTAAAATTTCAATCGCGTAATCTTAACATATGAGTGAACATAATATATTCTACAAAATTCAAAATAATAATTTTAAACGACCGAATTTAACAATAGTAATTTAAAAATTGTTACCATTTTTAATTCGATGATGATTGAAAAAGTTGTAGGATTTTTCTTAATAATATTTTTTATTTAAAAATTTGAAATAGTTACTGTTTCTAGCGCTTAACAATAATTTAAATTAATAGCGTTATAAATTAAGCAACTTTTATTTTGTAATATTAGACAAGTTCTAGCCGTTATAAAAAATGTCTGAATCAACAATATATCTGTGACTACCAATATTTAGGGAAGCAGTTCAGATTTGCAGATACGTAAAAAATATTGGCATTCATGCAAATATTAAAATTACGAAAGTATTAGTTTTTTCAAACGTATCTTAATAACTAAATTAATCACTTATTAAATTATTTAACTGGTTTAAAATATTTGCAGAACTTTTAATATTTAAAAATCTGATATTATGGATTTTGAAATAGTTTACGTTTTTAATATTAGAAACTAAAAGTCCAGGGACTTGAATGACCTCGTAAATTTTATTTGAACCGCTCTTTTACAGAAATTTAATTAATTATTTTAATTCAATTAATATTCATGGAATTTCAAATGACCTTCCTTTATATTAATGGATTTTTACGCTTTCCTAAGTTTTCCAAGGGAATTGAACAAATGTCTAGACAATTTTAGGGAATAAATTTAATTTAATTCCAAGGGAGTTAAACAGTTTCAAAGGATTTTAAGAAATTCGACCAATTTTAAAGGATTTTTGAGATCTTAAGTTAGTTTAAAAGATTCCAAAGAATTTCAAGAGATCTCGTTAACAAATTTTGTAGCAGTTTTAATTTTTTTAAATTTGCTATTATGGATTTTTGAATAGTTTGTTTTTAATATGATAAAATATAGATCTAGAGACGTGATTAGCGAACACGCGGCTCGTGCATTTTTTATTTGAATTTAAGACCATTGAAGAGTGCGGTTTCCAATTCACATTGAAATTATTAGTTATAGTAGGACCGAAATGTCAAATCGTACAATGAAATATTTTATTATACTTATAAGTATCACGATTTAATGATTTATGAAGGAATTTTTAGTAGAGAAAATATTCCTAATTATGAGAACTATAATTAACTATATAATTTTAAATAACAAGATCGTTTTTTTCTTTTTTGAATGTAAAAATAAAATTTTAATCTTCCCCCTATTTCCCCTCTTTTTCGTGAAAAAATTACCTTATTTCCTCTTTTTTGAGATATTTTTATGCTGCGATCCATGAAATTATCAAAGTAAAATTTAATAACCAATGTTAAAAAGTGATTTATCGATTTAATTTGCAGGATTTTTTTTTTGCCTGCGACTTTAGCGAAGAGACATCAGCGAGGACTTGCTGATAGATTTCTCAAAAACAAAGGATTTATTGAAGATATCTCGTTTGGTCGAGATGTGACAGGAAATGTTAAAAATTTACTGAACTTTCTGATTTTTAGGCACTTTTACCGAATTTGTATCGCTCTTTTTCCTGGATTACAATGAATGGTATAAAGTATCAGCAAAATATTGTCATAAATAGCTCTGACCTAATTGATGTTAACAGTACGGCACTTTGTAAAATCGAGGATTTTAATTAATGAAAAACAAAATTCGCTTTTTATTATAAGGTGTTTAGATTTTGAACCATTTTCTTGGCATGTAAATGCCTATACAGTAAACTCTGCAAATACATGACTCTGTTTGTTGTATGATACTCTTCGCTCCGTTAAAACATCATGTATTTTCATGGATGTAAAAGGACAATCGTTTGTCACTTGGGATTAATACGCCTATATAAAATGTAAGAATATTTTAATTTTGATATTTTGAACAATAAATAAGGATATTAGGATTATTCATTCTATATATTTAATATTTTTATTTCATAGCTTTATTCATTCATTCGAAATTTATGGTATTTTTTATCAGTATGATATAACAATTTTTGTGCTCTCAAAACTTCAATCAGTTGTGAAACACAACTGTTTGGTAGCAAAGTCATTCACTAGTTTATTAAATTGTAATTTAAACTGACTTTCATTTCTGAGTAACTTTCTTCGATCACTGAATAGAATTAGTTAAATTAACTTTTTTTGTTCAATGACATTTATCGAAATAATAAGTTGCTTTGAAATAAGAAATAGTAATAATTACCATCTAATGAATTAGTAAATGACTTTTAGCTACAAAATAGTTGTTTTTTACTACTGATTCAGATTTTAGTAGTACAAAAAGTATGTTTTTTACCTAAAAAATATTTAGCAAGGTCGACTAAACTATTTTGTTAAGACAGCAGAACAATTTATCAAAGACAAAAAAATAATTTGTTTAACCATACAAAATTATTTTGTTAGGTTAACCAACAAATTTTGTTAAACTAACAAAATATTTTATTGGGGTGACAAAATTATTTCGTTGACTCAACAATTCAATTTGGTTATGCCAACAAAACAGTTTTGTTTTGCCAACAAAAATTCTCAACAAAAAAATTTTGTTGTCTCCACAAAATAGTTTTGTTACACGAAGAGCAACAAAATTATTTTGTTGAGCCAAAAAAATTTTTGTTGTTCCAACCAAACAGTTTTCTCAGTGATTGGGCAATGTTTTCCCATAGAACAATAATTTTTACACTAAGATTAAAAACTTTCATTTTTCTAGGACGATACATTTATTTATACCATATATAGAAGAGATTTTGTACGACAGAAACTCATAGAACAATCAAATATATTTTTATTAAAAGAAAATTAATTTTCTAACTGCGGATTTTCGGGTCTTTAATTCTGTACATCGAGTAATGTGAAAAAATATTCAAATTTTGAGAATATTCTTTGAAAAACACATGTTAGTTATGTGAAAAATTATAAGAATTTACAACAAATGAATCAATACTGCCATTTTTTCTGTTCAACATTGAAGTATTTTTAATTGCAAATCTATCAAACTAAATCAATTGCAATTTAAAACCTTTAAAATTAAATTTCTTTAAAAAAGTATTCAAAGTTACATCATCTTCTATTACACACATTAAATATTGAGGAGTCTTCCTTTGCAAATCTTGAAAATTAGAGAAATGTTCATTGTAAATCTTGAAAATTGAACTATTAAATTTTTTTAAATTATATAATTTAAAAATATAAATTTTGAAAATTAAATCACTTTCAATTCTGTATTTGCAAAATTCAAGAAATTTCAATTGTAAGTCTATAAAAGTAAAGACAAAAAAGAAAATCATTTTAAATAAAAAAATTATTATTGGACTAATAAACCATTTCATTGAACCAAACTTTTCTTTGATTGAGACCCAAAGAATATTTTTCTTAGATTCAAGAAAGTTTCCTTTTAATCAAAGAATCTTTTTCTGAGTATGTATCTTTTAAGAACATCTTATTACGATATAAAATCCTAAATTAATATTTAATTATGAATAATAATTATATTCTATAGTAGTTTCAATTTGAACATATTTTTTTATTTAATAATTAGGCAATGAGCATAAGAAGCATCTTATAAGATCGCGTTACGCCTTACATTTGCTTTTTTTTCTACATACATTCACATTTTTAAATTTTTTATTTTTTTTTTTTTTTTTTTTTGTAAAGTTCATTTCAACGCTATAGTTTTATACTTGCGCACATAATTTCAGAAATTTTTCACCTTAAAAGCATATAATTTCTATCTTTTTTAAAATAATTGAACTTAAAGGTTCACAATATTTTAAAATCTGTCATTTTTACGGTGAAAATGACAGTGATTTTTTTATATTTCTATAATTTCAATAACAAAATTATTGTTTTAAATGCGTGATTTAATAAGCTAAATAATTTGAAGTTTAAAAATATTTTATTAGAAGATTTCACGGAGGAATAATAATTCTAAATAAATTGTTAAAAATCACGTCACGCTTCAGAAAGGTAGCGGGCTGAGCGCGCGTATTCATGGAATTCAAGGAATTCGTGCAATTTAAGGAACTCATGGAATTCAGGGAATTTTAGGAATTCAAGAAATTCACGGAATTCATGGAATGCATGAAATTCACGGAATTCAAGAAATTCACTGAATTCACGGAATTAATGAAATTCAAGAAATTCAGGGAATTCAAGTAAATCACGAAATTCACGGAATTCATGGAATTCACGAAGTAAAAATCCAGGAACTTAAATGTGCTTTTCGCCTGCGTACATTTACTGCTGGTTTTTAATCACAACTGCCTAAATAATAAAAATATTTTAATTTCCTGGGTCTTATTCTAAAGGTGTATAATAGGGTGGGTCAAAAATAAAACATTCTGGAATTCGAAATCATTACAGTGCGATAGAGGAGCGCATTAGCATCCTAAAAAAGTGTAATTCAGTATCAGTAGATATTCAGGTTGATTTTCCACGCTCCGAAAGAATGTTTAAACAATTTTTTATTCGCAGAGAATTCGAATTTTCTTAAGTTTCAATTTTTTTATATTCCTTGAGATCAACAAAATCTTTCTAATTTTCTGAGGATCTTAATAAATCATTTTCTAACAGATAATTTATACTTTTAATTTACCCCTGTTTTCGAAAAAAAGTCTTAACATTTTGTTATTTATTAAAATTATCTTTATATCTTATGGTTTATAGAATTTTCTTAGCAAGTGTAAGGTTTCTAGCACAGAAATACACAAGAAACAAAATCAATAAGACCCAGGAATTGAAGCTGAAATTACAGAAAATTTTAAAAATTCATAGATGCTCAGAAAAAATTGTTTAGCACAATTTTTAAACATAATTTTCATTAAGATCAAAATCATATTTTTCAAAATTCGCTGTATTTCCTTTTTCGATTCCTGAGTCTTTTCAATTTTGAACTAGTGCAATTTTGTCACTGCAAAGTATTCCAGCACCCGAAAAATGTATTCTCTTATTTACACAGGTATTTAGAATTTTTCTCAGAAACAGAGGTGAACAAAATAGAAATTATCACTTGGAAAAAGATAAATTAAAATTCGCAACAAATTGGAAAGATTTTTTTGCACCCCGGTGTATGTTCCACAGATTTTCAAGTAAAATTAAAAACTGAACAAAGGCTTGAAGCGGGTTCGGACTAAAATTCATTTTAGAATATGAATATTTATATAAAAGAAGAAAAGTGTTAGAAATTTTAATTCCACTGCCATTTGTCCTGAAAAGCAGCTGGCAGTGCTTCTTTTCTTTTGATGAGGTTAACGTGAAAAGTTACAGTGGGTAGTTTGAAACAATTACCAAAAGAAATCTGGACTGACAAATACCCATTCTGAGCTGAAAGGATGTTGTGTAAAAGTAACGAAGGTAACGTGACGTTGTGAGTTCTTTTCACGGGACGGCGGTACAGTCAGGCTCTAACTGGTGGGCGTATATGAGGCTAAGAGTGAAGGGGGTGATGTCGTACGGTCGGGTGGTCGGTTATAAACTCCTGGCGAAAGTGGAAACAAAAATCCCTCGACGGAAATAAAAGTAAATTAAAGTGAGGTCTGGGTTGTTTAAAATGTAACAGCCAATTACTGACCTCTCTCCGTTACTACATCCCCAGGCGACATTTTTCGATCGCCAGCAACGATCATAATATCCTCTTCTTCTTTCCAGCTTTTCTTCATAAAAGCTTCATAAATTGTCGTCCGTATGCTTTCAATATTACTATCATATATTGCCAGCCGGCGGAAATTGGATGATATAAGAAAGAAAAGGTCCACTGTAATTTTTCTGAAGAAGATGTTCTGATATTAGTGATGTACGACTCTATTACAACTCAATCATATGTTACCATTATTTAATGGTGCTCGCGAATTTCTCTTCAAAGATGAAAACAGGCCTCGCAATCTACCAGTTACTAATAGGCCTGGAAAAGGCTCGGAAATTTGGCATCCTGTGTAAAACTGTCTGAAAGCCTACTCTGTCAAAACAACCGCTGGCAGGAATAATTTGAATGGAATTACATGCATGATCTAAAATACTTTATCTTCATATTTGTATTTGAAATTATTTCTGTAATACCCTATTGTATTGGCTGAATTTATTCGATTAATCATTACATTGGCTGACTTAACCATTTTGGTCCAGATGGTGCTTCTTGAACGATTATTTGGTAAAAACCACTATTTTCTGTTCTAAAGTGAATGAAAATAAAATACATAATCATCTTCAAAAATAACATGAAAAGAGCCAGATAAACCTTATGCATAAAAAATAGCAAGCTTTCGCTTCTAACGGTAAAAGGAAAAACTGGATGCAAGTACTTAGTTTTCTACTTTGACTGATCAGAATCAGTGTCTGAAGTCTCCAAGCGTCTAGTAAAAAGGAGGGTAACTGCGTACGTTCTAGGGAAAATGAGTCTAAAGATAACCCAACCGTTTCAAATTCGTCCAAGCCCATGCATTCTCGATTATAGAAACTTGAGTTTCGTTCTGGCTGGACCGTGGTTATCAGCTGGGGACTTAGCAACGTGGAAATGTACATCCTTGAGAGCACATGAGGATTCTTGAAGGTAGGTGGTTGGTGAGCATCTCTGAGGTAATCTAGACTATATTGCTGCTATCAGAAGCAACGATCAGGGGCGCTTGTTTCCCTTTGAACCAACCAGGTCAACCAGAGTACAGTGTCAACATGCAGAAAAGCTCCTATAACAGCCCCCTCAACCTGTCTGAAGTCCCTTCTTTTCCTTGTTCGATATTTTGCATTTTTGTTTTATCAATGATCTTTCACCGGTAGCTCACTAGAATTAGCTTTCTTATTCATAAAAACTAACTATTTTTTAATGCTTCTTCCATAACTTTCTTTCTTCGCCCATCTTATTCTCCAGAGGTACTGTTATAAATGCCTCTTATTGCCATCCCTCTCATTGACGTCTCGCTCCTGCATGCCCTCCATCTCCTGCCCTCTATTCTACTCTGCCCAAACTGCCCCATCACCCACATCTTCCCCTCCACCATTTTCCGTTAGGCCACAACCTTTCCTTTCACCTCCCATTCCACTTTTATCTCCTCACCCCTCGCATTTACACATCCTCCTCCATCAAGAATCATTACTATTGGCTGTTTCTAGTTACTGCCAACCGGGGTAATTATGGATCATTTTGGGGTCAATATGGATCAACGTATACTCTATAACTTTATCATTTTTTTTTTGTTTTTGTAGTAAGACTTTCTTAACATTTTATAAACAGTATTTTTAGAATACACAGCAAAATCCGATTCGAGTAAAAAAATGTCTACGGTGTAATAGCTATGATCCCTAATTACC
>CAKNWT010329661.1:529-20999 GCA_932066315.1 Andricus coriarius | reverse complement strand
GCCGATCTTCGGCAATATTTTTGCCGATACTGGGCGAGTGCTGGGCCATATCGAACTTCGCACTTGGGCAATCTTTCGGTTTCATAACATTTAAAATTTAACGTTTGAAGTACAGAAATCGTGCCCTCGAGACGTAAACTTGAAAATTTCATGGTTTATATTTTGAAAAAATAAGTGAAATTGAAAAAGTCTCCAAAAAATTCTGAAAAAAATCCACTGTATTCTTTGATCAATTCTAAGAACTTTTTCTTTAGTAAAATTTTCGTCTCAAGTCCACGATTGTCGAGTAAAAAATTCCATAAGTTTTTAACGATTTTTTCGCGTTCCAACCGCCATTTTGTGTGCTTTCACTTATTTTTTCATTATTGAAACCATCACATTTTCAAGTTTACGTCTCGAGCACACGATTTCTGTACTTCAAACGTTAAATTTTAAATGTTATGAAAGTGAAAGATTGACATAAACAAAATTTTTTTGTTTAAAAACCATGTTTAAAAAAAAATCATATACAGTTTTTGACAGTTAAATTTGTCAAAAAATCTGATCACAAATTCTGAAAGTTTATTAAATTTTACGTCGGAAACGCTTATTTTCATATTTTCCACAAGTCATTTTCATAGAAAATTCAAGCGTTGAAATCCGTTGTGAAAATTTGTCCAGTTGGGACTTAATGGGTTAAGACATTACAAAAATATTTGAAAAAGTTTATCGAAATCGAGATCATCGAGGAAAGTTGATAATTTGTCTATGAAATCAATTGTTTTTCAATGAAAAATCTAAAACATACAAAGAGTACTTGTTCCAAAATCTTTATTTTTTACAGAACTTTTTTTCTGTACCCTTTTTACGAACATTTAAAAAATAATACGATTTGATTAATGATAGCTTTTTTTTAAATAAGGATTTTCTACAACTTGCCTGAATCCTTTTAAAAAGTAAACGGCTGAAAGTATTAAAAATAATTTTTCGAAAAAAAATGAAGAAAAAATATGTTTAACACTAATTTATTCATTTAGTAAAATTTAAGGTTACAAGTCTAAGCTGCAAATCTCATTATTTATCTGAGCAAGTACTTGATGGACTACATTGTTGATTAGTCGATCAATACTAAATAATTTAATTTTTATAATTTGTGTATAAACGTAAGCCCACATCACTTTTATTCATCATCTCAACCAATATTCAGGCTTAATAAGGGGACTGGACCGAGTCAGAAATGTTACCAATTTTAAACCCAATCTTACTTTTTCTTAGATCTTTTGCACCGAAAACTTTTTACTCCATAAACTTATAGTCCACACTGAAGAAATAAAGCAACACTCCAGATACTGTTTGAATATCAAAAATTTTGTACTTCATTTTTTGTAGCTAAGAATTTTTGCACTTAGAAGAAAACTTACTTATATTTCGTATTTACATATATATATGTATTAGCCACGATCTTTTTTATGAATTGCTCAACAAATTGTTATAAGAACATTTATGCATATTATAATAGTACCATTTTAGGATTTAATACTTTATAATTCATATTTGAAAAGCACAGACTTGAAAACATAAATAACTTCAATTTCACAATATTATAAAATAAAACTGAAATAGAAAATAAAGGTAAAGGTACAATTTATGGTGGAAAGAAGCAGGGATGAGAAATTGATCGTTGGTAGGGGGGTTCAATTTCTTCCAAACCGTTTGGAAATTCCCCGTGAAATAAAAGTGGGTGAGCAAAAGATTAAGAAACTGTTCTGGCGGCTGACGTTCCCCATACCAACTCTATACCAGGATTTTCCTCGAATCATGGGACTGGAAACGTTGGATGACTCCAGTGAACGAGAAGCTCTGAGATTCGTCGTCTCGTTTTTACTCAACCGGGATTAAACAAAAGCTAAAGCTCCTTAAACTGTGGTTTGGGTTAAGCTGGGTACATACGAGGGTCTGGAGTCCACCAGCTCGACTCGGTCTTTTGTCTAGATCAGGTGATCCTCTTACCCTTTAGGAACTACCATCCCTTAATTTTTGACCAGTATTATTAGATTTCATTTGACATTTACTAATTTTTTCTGCAGAAATGAAGAAACAAAAGAATGCATGCTGATTTACTTTTAAGAATGTTTTACACCTGCGTTCCAGCAAACAAATCTTGTTCAATTTTTATGAGTTTAGAAATATGAGGAATTCTAAGTTGCTGTTAAAAATTCATGAAGCTTTTAAACCTAGTTTTTAAGAAAAATGTATCTAACTATACAATAAAATTCTAAGGACTTATTCCTTATTGTTTCTGAAAATGTCATCTAATTGTCAAATGAAATCGGAACCTTGCGTTTGAGAAAATTTATATAAAAATAAATAGTTATTTTGTGTAGCAAGTACTTCCTGAAAAGTGAAGTTAGCAGCACGAGCGTTTCGCACTTGCAACAAACAATATTTTTTATCACATCCTCATCGCTAAAAATGTCGATGGAAAACACAAACGAAGTGAAAAATAAAATGACGCGATTATTAAACATCAACACTGGACCAAGACTGCAAGACTTTAATGGACACAAACTGGCATTGCTTTTCACTGCCTGTTTCTTCCGCTGGATGGTGCGATCAGGCAAGGAATTAAAGGTTAGGAAGCCTTCAACCTCCATCAAGCTTTCGTCTTTTTTTACGGTTTGTCTACCGGCCTGAAATTGACCGTTTTACGTGCCTGTATACAGCCACGAAACATCGCCTTTCTTTCGGAGGTGTCATGAAAAATATTTATCTGTTGAATAAAAACGTATTAGACGTGGGACAGCTGCACTGATTGTACAATAAGAAAACTTGAAAGGGGGCCTTAAAACTTTCTACGTGTAGCGAAGTGCTTTCTCAGAAACGAGGATGTGAGCAAAAACCAATAATAACTTTTATACTTGAATGATTATCTATATATACTGGGTGTTTTTTTTAATTTGAGATATATACATATATAAAAAAATACGCATCCTATGAAAAAATATCCGTAATACAAACTTTTTATTTTCGAGGGGGAAAAGCGACTTTGAACAAATTTACCCTCCCCCCCAGGAATCAGGGGGGGGGGGTAACTTTTTAATTTCAAATGGGAACCCCAATGTTGTATCACAGATTCAAATTCTCCTTTATGAAATACGTGAGTTTTATTCGAAACAATTTTTTCGGATAGCGAAAAGAAAAAAAAACCCACCCCCCTGCCTCGAGGGGAGGGGGGGGGGGGGTAATTTTTCAAAGTCGTTTTTCCCCTTGAAAATAAAAGGCTTTTATTACGGATACTTTTTTCATAGGATGTGTATTTTTTGAGATATTTCGATGTTACATGTTAAAAAAAGCAGCCAGCATATTTATAGTATACACTGCATATACTTTTGATATATACTACAATATTGTATAATATATACTAATATATACAATAAACTGATAATCGCATCATCCATTCTGTATCAAAAATGTTAATTGTCAGTCGAAATTATGAACTTAAATTCATAAGAAAAACATTACGGAAAAATATTGAACCTAGAAATGAACGACAATTTTATTCAGAACAAATATCTTTCTCTTAATACGAATTCAGCTGGCCTCAAGCTCATAAATCGTGCAGATATCTTTATACTCGCAACGGCCATGAATACAATATTGAATGGTTGGAACTGCTGGACCGAATCGAAATGAAATCGGGGTTCGTGATAAAATCCTACTTTAAGGGAAAAAATGGTGAAAATCTCAAATATTACATTAAAAAAAACAATATTTTCTACATAGGAATTAATAAGCAAGTGTAATTTTTGACAACATCATCTGCCTAAATTCCAGTGAAATGCGATACATAATAACCAATGAGAGTAATAATTTAATTCATGTTATTTGAAGGGTAAGCGCTCTATTTACTTCTTCGAGCATAACAAAAAAAAATTCGAGATTCCTATAGAAAGAGTATTTCGCATCTGCTAAATATTAGGTTAGCTAGTCTGTAACTCGTGTGGGAAAATTCAAGTCTAACTGCGGCCGTCCCGAGCCACCCGCTCCCCCACCAACAAGACGAAAAGTTCTTCTTCTCTCCCGAGGCTGCTAGGATCGAGATCGGCATCGGGATTGGGATCAGTGCTGGAAAGGTCGAGGAAGGCCTGATCCTGTATTTGAATACGGGACTCTGTTGGAGGACTACATGCATTTTAACTACGGACCAGATGCCTGGACTCTCACGCTGCCCTGTCGTCTGGCATCGCCAAGTTTCTGAACTATCGCTACTTTGGGTAACTGAGGTGGGGGTGTAAGGGCGACCTCCAACCTGGACTCAGAATTGAGTTGCGAGCATAACTTACGAAAGCACTTGAATCCCCGTGGTGGATTTGCATTCCTAAAATATGTACAATGTTTCAACATGTGGGATTCTTTTTATTAGTTTTCAGACCTAAATTTTAACAATGAATTCTTAAAAAACACTTCTGTGTCCTCATTTCTACACTAATCAAATACCTTCATTATCACCTGTTCTTGTATCAATGACTCTTTGCGCGCGTTGCTCTGGGGCAGAACATGATGAAGATGCTTTTGGAAGGGGTGCTAGGGGTGTGAAGAGTTCTTATCTGACACACGGTTTCATGTAATGAGTAGAAGGGTATAAGGGGAGGGGCGGGGGTGGAGATAGTGGTGTAGCCTCGTGGGTACTACCAGAGGTAGGTCTAGTTGGCCACGGCGTCGGCGGCGGCTGTCTTGGACAAAATCAATACCGTGGGCACCCACCCCCTCAGTACCCCTTACCAACCCAAACCATCCCCTTAGGTTACGGGCAAGTCAGAGTTGGAGGTGGTGAGGGGTGGCTGCAGATGCCGCGTAATTACCACCCTCAAGACACGTGTGGCGCTCGCGCATCCTCCGCACCTCACACCCTTGAATTCACGTCCTCCGACCCAACCGATGTTACTCGTGGTGATGGTGGTGCAAGTACTGCCGATAGCGGTGGCTCCTCGAATATCTGTTTATTAAAAGTATAACTCGCAATATTCTCACCATCAGTGTTGCCTCTGGACTCTTCAGCTTTTTTACCTTCTTTCTCCCTTCCGCTTTTAGATTTTGATTATGGTAGTTCAAAGTTAATTAGAAGAGTTAAAGTTTGCTCTGGAGTTCTGAAAGGGAGGATATGAAGGTTGATTTTGTAGAGGCAAGAATGCATAGAAAATTGTTGGCTAGTTCATGTAGATGGAGGTGATGTTCCGATGGCTCGAATGAAGATAAGGGGAATGATGGTTGTAGAGTAGATAGACATTCTATTGCGAGAATAATGATAATTAACAAAATAATACATGCTTAAGGGATGATCATCAATAATGAGATTATTGACGATATTTATTTCTATTATTTTCCCATTATGAAGTAACTATAGTTTGACAATTTATCGAAAGTACTTTAATTAATTGATCATGGATCCATAGAACCATATAAAACTTCAGAATTTCCCCAAGCAGTATTCTTTTTTCTCGCAACTAAGGTATGAAGGTGTAAACGATTTCTGTGCATGTGTTAAAAGTATTTTCCCATGTTAAAATTTGCTGTTATTGTTTCTTTTGTATTCAACTTGCTGCTTTATAGAAGCAAAAATCGTTCTAGTAGACAATGAGTTTCGGAAGAATGTGATGACTATCAGCATTTTGATCGTGATGGGGCAAAGGATGATATCTTTTCTCCTTAGATCATCACACTAATGGTGATAACAGATGTCCAACAGATTGATTACTCTCTGCAAGACTATGTATCCTGTGATTATTCTAACATAATGTTGGGTTCTGGTTTGTTTTAATCATTTTGAAATAAAGAATATTAAAATTAATTTTGCAAAGTTCGAGTTCAAGGAAATAGTTTTTTAGTGTTTTCACATGTCGAGGACGGTTCAGTGGTTGAGATGGCGATTATAATTAGAAGGATGATGATGGTTGGGGATTATGGATGAATACGAAGTCAATTGTCTTGTGACACTAGATAAAAAAATATATTTGTTCCTGTAGTTAAGGACGATTTTCTATATCTGCAATGAGGATAATAATACATAGGATGGTAGGATGGAGAGGATTGTCATGCTTTTTCCATTTTTGGATCAATTCTTCCTTTTTTCTTGTTCAAAGTCTACGAATCGTAGGAATAGTATTATAATGCTCATTATCATCATAAACTTATATTTAGCAGATTACTCCTTCACTCATGTAGGTACAGTCTAGGGCGTATCGAAAAAAAAAGTTGTTTGCGCGAAGTTATAATAGCAATGAAAACTTTCTTTTGGGAGTCAAAAACGCTCCCCTAAAGTTTCATAAAAAAATTCCTTCTGTCTCCGCATTGTAGATATAGCTAAAAATCACAAAAAACGAAGCATGTTTTTTACCCTCCCTAATTGACTTTGAAGTTTCAAAAAATCAAAAAAAGTCGACTTTTTCGTTTTTTCTTAGAGTTACGGTAAATTTCTGGACTATTTGACCATATAATGTATAATATACGTCAATGATAATATATTTGCAATATGTTGCAACAATAATATATGACGTATTTTGACATTAAAATAACCGAAAATTAATTTTGTTGTGAAATAAAGAGCAATATATCACTTTCAGATATTTTCTTGTAATGCAAAATCAATAAAAATGATTTTAATATCGACATTCTCCATATCTTATTGGTGTAGCATATAGAAAATACATTCTTCTTAACGTATATCAGATATTTCATGGTCACTTAGGTAGAATAGAAAATATTTTTATCATTTTTTTGCTATGCTGGTACAAATTTACTTGCTTTGAACTATTTTTTCTGATAATTTATGTACCGAAAATTAATTTCATTGTCAAATAAAGAGCAATATATCACTGTTAGATATTTTCTTGTAATCAATCATTGACGTATATCAAACATTATATGGACAAATAGTCCAGAAGTTTACCGTAACTTTAAGAAAATAGCGAAAAAGTAGACTTTTTCGATTTTTTGTGACTTCAAAGTCAATTAGGGAGGGTAAAAAAATTTTAATTGAATTATCGCTATACGTGTATAAATCGAGTTGCTTTGAACTACTTTTATTGATAATTTAAATCTCGAACAAAAAATGTTTGCTGTTCAAATTTGAAGAAGTGCTTCATTTTTTGTGATTCTTAGCTATGTCTACGATGCGGAGAAAGAAGGGATATTTTTATGAAACTTTAGGAGAGTGTTTTTGACTCCCAAAAGAAAGTTTTCATTGCTATTAGAACTTTGCGCAAACAACTTTTTTTCGATACGCCGTAAGGTATAATATTATATAATAATCAGAGTTAATACTGCACTCTTTAGTTCTAGTTTGTTTTAGGAGTTCAGAAACAGAGGATATAAAAATTAATTTTTTTAGGTATCAGGATTAGGGTGGATCGACAAAAATGGTTTTAGAAATCTCAAATAAAACCATGCATAAAAGTAGTGCATTTGGACCCTAATGAAGTGCGATCGATTTATATCTAGGTATCGCGCGCGAGTAAATAGGTATAAAGTAAATATTATCTGCAGAGTTTTAAAGTTTTTTGAATAAAAATTTTTTGTTCATTTTTGGGGATGTCTAGAGTCTTCTTAAATTTTGTCAGATTTTAGGATACTATTCTGCACGAGATTATTAGGTTTTAATATAGTGGAAACCAGTAGGAATTTTTCATATGAAATTATGATGTTTTCATAGCTTTCAAGATCAATTTTCTTGACTTTTCATATTTCAGAAATATTAAATAACAGGCTAAGTTTGCGCAACAAAAGAAATTTTATAGAGTATTTTCTATGATTTTCTCAAAATAAATTTGGAAAGGAACACCTCACATGGTCAAAGATTGAAAATAAACAAACGCGTTTGAAAAATGGGGAAAAACTAACATTTTACTTTAAGTTTGCCCGTAAGTTCATGGGAGATAACTTAATGGCTAATGCAGTAAACCGCCCAATCTAATCCAGTCCAAGTACGTTGCTAACATTAAGACTTCAAGTCTTACGTAATAAAGTTTCAGGTGTAGGTTTGTCGGTAGACAAGCACAATAATAGCGAGTGTGGAAAATCCTGCGAGTTGGTAATTGACGTATACCGCTCGTTGTACACGATGCTTTCCCCGATCACCGCGCCGGTACGAGTTCTTTAGAGGACTAAATACACGCTGTGACGTCACCAATCGAGTAAATACCAACTTAGATTCTTCTGAACGAACGTGTAAGGCGCAAGTTCCGGCGTGGGAATGGGAAAAAGACAAATATTAGATTGGAACCAAGAGCGAAGCGGCCTTCAGTGACCTTCTAGGTTAACCTTTATGGTAGACTCACAATTTTGTCACCTAACATTAGACAAAAATTTTTGAAACATTTTCGAGGGCTGAAAAATGACATCACAAAAAAAATAAATAAAAAATAAATGGGTACAATCTTTCTCAGCTTGGCTATACATGTTTTCCGTAGCCCATGAAAATCAAAACAGTCCCTCATTTTGGACCACAATAATATACTGGGTGTCACAAAAGTCCCGGGGTGGCTGAATATTTCCTCAGGTAAGATATTTTTCAGGGAAGTCAAGGTTATTTTTGAAGTAACTTTTAACGAGGAATTCAATGGTGACCTTTATTTTGATCTTGACGATGAACTTTGAAAGCCCTCGAGTGTAAGAAATTTTTTATTTATGTTTTCATGGGCATACAAAAAATAAAAGTTAATTGCAGGTGTACATAAAAAAATAACTATCTCATGCAGAATAGTATGCTTAAATTTGGCCAAAATTGAGAATACTCTGAACAAGCCCAAAAATGTAAAAAAATTGAAATTCATAAAAAAACTTCAAAACTTTGCAGATAATAATTTGGTTAAACTTATTTTCTCGCGCGCGTTACCTAGATTTAAATTGATCGATTCCACATTCAGTCAATTTCATGAGGGTCTCAATGCAATACTTTTGAGCATGGTATTGTTTGAGATTTCTAAAACCTTTTTTTGACCCACTCGAATCAGGATACAGTAAATGGTAGGATGGTTCCTGTTAAAGAGGACGAATGTTGGATATTTGCTATGAGGATTATAAGTAGGATAATTACACAGGCACGCAAAAAAAGTGCGCGGATCCGAAAAAGCGACCTATATAGCATTGTAATATTAGTCTAGCATATTCAAAATCTGCATTAAACACTTTGAAATAACTAACAGCTGACTTTTTTAAGATATGAAATCTATGCATCATGAGCAATTAATAATCATAACTGTGTCTGTTTTCCAAATGCTGCCTTGGTTTCAGGTATTTCACTCCATCCAGATGATGTCAATTCTTTTTTTTTGTGAACTAAATGTTCCTGGTTAAACAAAAAAGTGTAATTCAATTCTAAATGTGCATTAATTAGGTGCTTGCCATTTCACCATCTTCATATAACAGTGACTAATTAAAATGGGTTCTGTTTACATATGATGATGATGTTTTATAAGAATTGCAGCAGGGGAGACGGGTCCTAGCTGTCACAAAAAGTACTTGAACCTCTCTAGCGTTAATAAATTAAATAAATCTGGTACTTTTTTCAAAATAATCATATATTTTATCCTTTAGCTTTAAATTGTTGCATATGCAACAAATTAATTTTGCGTTCATCTTAGAAAAAAAATTAATAAAAAAAAGTAGAGAGTGACAACTTACCCCGTGAATGGGGTTAGTTGCCTCAGCTATTAATACCAGGTATACAGTACACGAGTTCTTACAAGTGATAGCAACAAATGCTCATAAGAACTCAAAAGATCTTACCAGTTTTCCTTACGAGTAAAACAAAATCATTTTCAATAGGGCATTTATTTCGGAGCTAGTTGTCACAGAGACAGCAAGTCCCAAAGCAACTGTGACAACTAAGACCTGATTGAAAAAAATAAATTAATCTGTACGACAAGAACAATTTTTTGTTGATGCGAAAAACAAGGGTTATTATAGCAAAACAACTTGATTTACTTACCAGAAAATACAATAACACCTCCAAACTGTTTCTATTGCACCAAATATTTACAAACGAAAACGATATCCTAATTTTACGCAGCGACGCACATTTTGTAATTAAGTATGTCAAATCTATTGGGAGACGTTGGTCACCATGGAACTTTCTTCTGTTAGCAGCACTGGCACACGTACAAAAACTGTATAAGTACTTTTTAAAAATTATTGATAATTTCTCAGATATTCGTGATGTGACAACTAGTACTTGTGACAATGAGGACACACTTCCCCTATATGAAATTTTGTATATATTATAAATATCTTAGATATTTTTCCGCGTACCTCTGGGGAAAATTACTTTTGATCTTCTAATGAACGATGTGCTATCGGACATAGTTCCGATGCCAAACATCTTATTAGTCCAAGGAATTCGAATATTGCGGGCAACATCCAGCAAGCTCGCCTTCTACTTGTTCCTCTCCCTTCACGGTGACCTCTAATAAATTAGCATTCTCGTTCTAACAAGGTCCACCAGCCTAACACCAGGGACCACCTACAACATACCACCCTTGCCGGACATAGCGAGCATTGCTCTTCCTCTATCTCCCTTCCATCCGATCCTCATGGCACGCCGTGGCGGAAACTACCCTTATTAATAATATAAGACAAACTATCCCAACACTCCTAAGTCTAAATAGTACAATGTGTGCGTGACGGAAAGACCTTCGAACAACTCTAGAATATAATATATGGTTCTTAAAACTCTTCATAATTTATACAGGGCCATGAATCATAATATTATACAGTTGTTCTATACGCTAATTTTAAATGATATCAAATTTACTACGACTAAAGTCCTTTCTGTTTAAAAGGTGGTCCTTTTCAGACATTCAGGGAAGTTACATCCATTTTCGAGATAATGGCTTCAATCACTCTCTCTCTTGCAGAATAGAAAGGGTTCTTAACGTGGTTGGATGGTCACTCAACCTCTAAATCAAATAACCATTTCTTCCTCCCTTCTCAAAAAGCATAAGGAGGATTTTAGTTACATGTCCAACTTGTCGTTTTTAGTACCTTAAATTTCAATGATCATACCCTCAATTCATGTTTTCTTCCTTTTTATGGAAGAATTTTCATTAGAGAACAATTAATTGCTACTGACATTGAATGGTCTAAGGTTTTCGGTTTTCATTGTACTTTTTAGTTGGTCTTTTGAAACAAAATGGATCTTGTGAAAATTTGGGTAAGTTAAAACGAAACCAAGGCACGTACTCGACTAATCATACCGCCATTTCCTTTAATATCCGTAGGTGGCTGCCCTACGAGAGGCAGGATGATCCGTCGGCACTCTTGCGAGTCTTAGGGACTTCCGGTGAGGTTATACCTCCGGCGGGGACCTCGCTTCCGGCGTCTAAATGTTTTAGAGATATCGGATTCGAGGGGTGGAAACGAGATAAAAGAGGCATATGTACATTATAAGTGCCCTACGCTTCTTTCGAGTGAGTTTCCCCTTACATTCTCCAACCTCTCTAAATCCCTTCGTGTACAGTCTACAGGCACTGCCCATGTTTTTTAATATTTAAATCAAAGCAGAATATAAAAAGAGGCTAAAGTTCATCAAATTTAAATTTCAGACGGTCTCACTAGATAAGGATGCTGAACCTGCTTTTAAATTATTATTTGTTAATAAAAAGTAACGATAACAGTCTAATCGATAATACATTTGTTCTACAAATATATTAATAACAATTTAAAGCAGATTTAAAAGGTACAGAATGCGATAATAATTAAATATAGAGGTTTTTCGGATAATTCAGAAGCTGGACAAAAATAGGCTTTTTATACGGTTATCACGATCCATCTACCACGGTTCAGAAATGGGCTGGATAGTTTCGTTCCAATCCATAACGATGTGCGTGTGCTGTGAGAGATTTGGCCAATGACGGAACCTACCGGAAGGGTGAACTTTAGTCTGCTGAAACTAAAATGGACCACTGGCCGCTCGAAGGCCCATCGACATTGATCGCAACTATTTGCAACTAGCTTTAACCATTTCTCCCTCTTTTCTCAATCCCCTTGCTTTGCGGAATCACATCCTTTTATTTCACCTTCCACCCCCTCCCATTATTCTCAGCAGGGTCACACTGAGCCTGAACATGGGCTTCCAATCTAACGAGCGGATCTACACGCGTAAACGACCCTATCAAACAGAAACAAATCTTTCTTGGAATCCTCGTTGATCCAGAGGTTGTGAAGGAAGGAGAAAAAAAAAGAGAAAGAGAAGTAGATGATGAGAAGAGGTGAAAGTGAGAAAGCTAGAGAAAAGGAAAAAAGGGAAGGAAAATCGAAAGAGGGAAAAAGAAAAATAGAGGAAGTGAGAAAAAGAGAAAGAATCAGACGGCCGAGCAGAAATGGCTCTGAAAGCGGCTTAGGGGATAGAGACACGAGGGTTGGGATGGGGGGAGGGAGGGGGTCTCTATAGTTTCTCTCGGGGGTTGAAAATGTGACGACGCCCCGCCGCCGAGATATTAAACTATAAATCCTTATCCCGCTAGGCGGACCACCAGGATCCCACGTACGTGGCGAGGATTCTGTCTCTGTCCCTGAATACTCTGTGCTGATTCCCATATCTCTCCTTCCCTGAGGTTCGTTCTGTATTTACCACGAGACCGTTCCAGTTTCTGAAATTCAGCGGAATACAAACTCCAAATCCAAAATCCTCATATTTAGTCTGACTGAAAACTGGTTTTGTAACAGCTAACGCTTATTGCACGAATAATTTCCTTGAAAAATTGCATTGTTTTATCTCTTGTTATATAATAGATAAAGAATCGATGATGTTCAGTGAAAATATTATTGATGATAATTTTGTAGTGAGAATTCTTGAAATGTAGCAATTTGAGTTCAGGATAACGTAGGTTTATATATTTATTCTGAATTATTGGTTTATTTTATGTTAAAATAAATACCTTTTCTAATTAATTTTAATAGAATTTATGAATAGAGGTTCTTATTGGCAATGCAAATTAATATATCATTAACAAATACTTACATTTCTTGATCTTCAGTAAGGTCTTAAATTATCTTAGATGAAGAGACGATGGATGTGGATAGAGACATTGGGATCATCAGCTGGTCAGCGTAAGAGAGTCTTGGGGAGGCATGATTGTGGGTAGGTGTTGGTACTCGAGGTGTACTCAGGGAATACACATGGTTCTAAATCAGGGTTGATATCCTCGAAACAATTCGCCCCTAGGAGAATGGTGTCCGGCGGCAAGCAGGCACTGGCTGGGCGAGTAGCACGGAAGAAGATTTAATTAAGCCGGAGCCGATTTATCTCCCTGACAGCTAACCCCGTCCTTTTAACCCCCTCGACTCCTCAGTTCCTCGAACCCCAGGACACGTTCTAGGTGCCTGGACTCAACGAAGGGCGCAACCCTTTCGGCTTTCGGCTTCACAAACGACTGCCAGATATCTCGCGGACTCGCTTCTATCGATACTTGCCATTGTTCCTTGAAACGGGTGACTTGGACACTAGAGGGTTCAAACTAACACGTGTTATTCGGTCCTCGAGGATGCTATTGCAATATAATTATTTGTGCTAAAAACCTGCTGACTTATAATTGAAAGAAATGTATTGTTGAACAATTTACAATGATGGATGATCTTGAGAAGCACTTTAAAGCGGTGGGAGAAAACAACATTTATGATGAAATCTATCAACACAATGTGCAGTAAAAGTAGTTTCAGGAAAGAGTTTTTCATTCACTCGATTTTTTTATAAGGAACAGTACTATAAACAATGATCTTTTTTGTTAAGAAGATTCATTAGGCAAGTAGAGAAGAGGATTGATCCGCGTTAATACAGAGCAACGAATTCTTTTGGGGAACTAAGTAAATGGTGATATAGAATAGCAGTACAAAATTTAAAAAAATCTATCGTAGATAGTAAAGAAGGAGTACAAATTGTATAGATGAAACCATAACAAAGATTTTTCATACCATAGAATCCTCGATCATCATTACCATTTACAACTCAATTATATTCTACTAACAATGAAGCCTAAATACGCTTTAATAATGAAGTCTCAAATTGATTGATAACATCACGAACAAAAGTACGATTTAAAATCTCGGTCTTCACTGCCTAGAATCCAGATATCATTATTTAACTTTTTTAGCAATTCTGAGTATTTTTATTATTTTCTAAATTGTCTTATAAGAAAGCTTGACCTTTTGGCTTCAAAAGAGGCTCTTAGCAAAAAATGGTCTAGTGAATAGTTTTCGAGATATAGGCCCCGATGTGAAGGCAGTCCTAATGCTCGTGCTCAGACGCAATCCTTTAGTAGTCCACATACTAGTTTTCAAGTTTACCATTCTTTCAACGCATTCAGGTTCATTCAGAATGACATTAAATCCGCTAATGAACAATTTAATAATGCTTGTCGGCGGTTCAGCGGAAGTTCATTTTATTTGTTATTTGTTATAAACAAATAAACTATTATTGTTCATCAGTTTACAATAATTATTGGTTGTTTATACACAGTCGTTCAAAACTTTCATTTTATGAACCAATTTTTTTCTGAATATTAGGCTAGAAACTCTTATAACGTTTAGACTCAGCCTTGATTTCGTAAATTTAGGTGAATTTCGATTACTAACTTGTTTCCAATTTTTCAACTTATTCTGAAGCCAAAACTCTGAAGAAATAATGCTTATTCTTTTTCCGTTGTACTGGCTACTAGTTATTGCTGATTTACATCGAGGCAAAAATTCCACAATGTCTTAATGATCTATTTTTCATGAATCTGGTACCATAGTTAAACGTTAAGCAATTGAGCGGTTGGATGTAATAAGAGCCTACTTGTATTTTCAGAAGTCACTTGTTTTTAATTTGTTCTTCATGAAGTTATGTAAAAAAAACAAATGAAAAACAAGTGACTTCTAAAAATACAAGCAGGCTGTTATTGAGCCCAACCACTCAATTATGTTTCGACTTCACTCAGAGACAAAGTTGTCATGAAACATTAGCATCCTCCTCTTATCTGTTTTGTTTTAAATCAAGTGAACATCTTCTTTACACAAACCATGAAGAAATAGTAAGGAGTAGTATGTTCGTAAAAAAGAAGAGGTCTTGAAATCCTCCAAAAATTAGGAGAGAGAACGACAATAGTGCAGTCACACGCGCAGCCATGAAATACTGAAATCATGGCTGCGCGCCATACTGCACTAATAAGAGACGCAGATAGTAACTTTCGGATATTTCCAGTTCCACTTTCGTCTGCCTTCACCTATGGGAGATATCACTCCTTACTACTCCTTCATGACACAAACATACTTATTTGGCTGCAAGATTAGGTGAAGTTTGTCGCAAATGGATAATATTTGCTGCAAAAAGATTTTTTTTGAGACAAATGAAAATCTTCTCAACCTTCAATTATATGAGAGGAATTTGTGTCAAAACGCATTCTTTTGACACAAGAGGACATTCCTCTGAGTCTTATTTCATTATCTGCAAGATATTTCGGTATTGCTGTTGTAACGCAAGGTTTCTCGTCCTTTTTGTCTTTATGTTGTTTAGAAATATATCATTTAAAATAAAAGATTACAAATATAATTAATGATTCATAATGTCAACGAAAATACCTTGGGGTAATTTTTATGCTAATCCTTTTGGTAAAGAAAAGTAGTACAAAACACCAGAGTTAAGACGTTTGTCGGTAAGTCAAAGGTTAAAATTTCCCCAATTGCCGAAAAACGCAAGCATTTGACAGCTTTGTAGCAAAGGATTTAAGAAATTGAGTTCACAAGTAGAAGAAGAAATCAGCGATGATCCAGATTTTCTATTGGTTCCGATAAAATATAGTGGTTGTAAAGATCGAGAACACATAGCAGGTCTAGAAACTGTTAAAAAATTCGTAGAAAAATTTAAGGTAAGGATGATGACGAAAAAATAACATTACTCACACTTACTTCTAAATCTTTGAGTCGTAGAAAGGTCATGAAAGAATTTGGTGCAACGGAACGTCAAACCCGGAAAGCTGGAAAATTATTTCAAAAACATGGAATGCTGGCGTTGCCTGGGCTCAAGCTAGGAAGAAAACTGCCACCAGAAATTGAAGAAGCAGCGATTAGTTTTTATAAAGATGGCGAGAACAGTAGATTAATGCCGGGGAAGAGCTATACGACCGTTTCAAAATAGAGAATGAGGAAATAAAAGTTGGGTTTTCAAAATTTGCACAACTTAGGCCTCGACATTGCGTTTTAGTCGGAGGAAGTGGCACCCACACGATTTGTATGTGTGTTTATACGAAGATGTGCATCTCATGTTAGATGCAATTGATATCAAGCATCTAATTGAAGACTCAGATATAAGACTAATTGATTATCATGAATGTTTAGAATTAATGATGTGCACTAATCCCACACCTGCATGTCACTTCAGCGAATGCGAAAATTGTCCTGGCATTGGTATCCTGAAGGAACACCTGACTGTACTTCTGGATGAAAAATGCGTCATTGAGTTAAAATATCAAATTTGGCAAGAAACAGTTAGGAGCAATCTGGTAACTGAAGTAGCTGAGACCTATATCTTCATAGAACGACTCTGCGAAAAACTTGTGAACTTGGAATCTCATGACTTTTGTGCCAAGATGCTAAAATCGTTCATAAAGAATCTTAAAGACACTCTATTGGTTGGAGTTTTCTCAATCATGTTTGATTTCGCGGAAAATTACGCTTACGTTTTTCAAAATGCTATCCAGTCTTCTCACTGAAATAATAATCAGGCATTCATTTTCACAGTAGTTATCTACTACAAAAAGGGAGATGAATTGAAACATGTGAGCATGGCGATAATTTCCGATAACTTACAGCATGATACGGTTGCTGTTTATCTCTATCAACAATTAATTGTTGAATATCTTAAGAAGTATTTTCAACTAGGATAGTTTTATTAGGGCACATATGGGGCACCGCAGAATTTTAATAATATATATAATTTCGCCAACCTTCTGTGCGACGAAATAGTATATTGCATTGCAAGTGGTAGGCGACGGCCTTTTCGTGACAAGTGCAGTGTTTTTCGGACGAGTCGTAGGTAAGGGCACCGATGGTGCCCGATCCGAAGACGAGTCTAAAAACACTGCACGAGTCAAGAAAAGGTCCTACCACGAGACATGCACGATACTTTTTACAACTAGATCATGAAAAAAGCGTGAAAAAAACTCTACACACATTGATCATCTAATCATCTGATCTAATCACATTGATTTAACTTTTAAAGAAAACCGAACACACGCGTGACAGGATTTAGAAATAAGGTTATAAAAGCCAGTAGCCTCTCTGCCGCTACGTGCGCTATAGTTGCTCAAGTCAAAGTTGCGGGAAAATTTAAATTGTATAAATGAAAAATTACTTTTTTAATACAAATTACTAATAAAAATTTATAATTTTGCTCATAAAGAAATGTCATCAATTTAAAAAGACAAAATTTTATATTTTAAGTACTGATTAGTTTTTATAGCGTATATTTTTCTGCACGGTAAGTCGCGAGACGAGGGCGCTTCAGTTGTCGCTGAAATCATCGACCTATTTCCGTCTTTATCTAGCTATCTTCCTTTCACTTATTGTGAAAATGTGGAATGCTTACGAAAAGAGGCCTTTTCGTAAGCATTCCTCATTTCGTACGTTCTTTATTCGTATCGCTCGAAATGCGCCACATTAAACACAGATCATAAGTAGGAAAACACGCCATTTTCATGATAGTGTTGTAAAACAGACTTTTAAATCCCAGCAGAGTAGATTTTCCATCCAACTGCGCATGGAAAAGGACCATGCGATGGATTCGGAGGAAATTTAAAACGACTTGCATCAAGAGCCAGCTTGCAGCGTCCAGCAGATAAGCAGATTCTAAGTGGTCGTGATTTATATGAATGGGCCAGAGAACATTTCAAGGAAACAGTTGTACTCTTCAGTTCTAAAGATGATCATTCATCAATGACATTGGAATTAGTAGATCAAACCAGTAAGGCTGTCACAATACCCGGTACTCTCAAGTACCATGCTTTCACCCCTAATGATAAGGGACAGCTGAACCTTAAACAATTTTCCTGTGAAGAGAAGAGTAACATTTTTCCTAAACCTAAACGTACCTTGAATACGGAGAGTACTTTAAAAGAAAAGAAAAGTAGTAAGAAAAATGGTGAGAAGAAAAGTCGACCTCATTAAAAAACACTGAGAAGTGAGAGGCAAGAGGATTCATAAAAATTAAACACCCCCAATAGTGAGAGGCGAGGGGACTCACTTAAATGAAACACCCCGAAGGAGTCTAAAATCGCACTGCACCCTCCACGTGGTAGACTCTGGAAACTATGATTTTACAGATCGTTGGCTGAAGACAGGCGTTAATTATTAATTTTCTGTAGTTGATTTATTTGAAAAAGCACTGTTGATATAATAACAATGGTTACATTGTGCACTTATTCATGGAATATTCATGAAAAATCAATGATTATTGTAAACTAATGAACTATAATAGTAAGGAATCGTCCATACTGAGAAAAATCAATATCAATTCTGAAAAGGGTAGTTTGCATTTTTTACTTGTTTCTAACAAATAACAAATTATATAAACCTCCTCTGACCCGCCTACAAACATTCTTTAATTGTTTATTAGCTAAATTAATGTCATTCTGAATCAACTTGAATGCGTTGAAAGAATGGTAGACTTTAAAAGTAGTATGTGGACTACTAAAGGATTACGTCTGAGCACGAGCATTAGGACTGCCTTCACATCGAGGTCTTGATCTGGGAAACTATTCAGTGGACCATTTTTTTGCTCAAGACCTTTTTTGAAGCCAAAAGGTCAAGCTTTCTTTTAGGACAATTTAAAAAATAATAAAAATACCCTAAGTTGCTAAAAATTTAATAAGCAATTAAATTCTTTGAAAAATGATTAATTTTTTTCAGTTTTTTCGTTAATGAAATAGAATAAAAGAGTAACAATTATCCTTTTGAATACCCTCTTAAAAATTTAAATCGCTAAAATAGAAAGGAAGTTACTAGCTTTTAAAAATACCCGTGCAGGTCTTGGGGTTGAAAATGCCACCCCCTGTCACTTGGAGAGAGGGGGTTTTTGTGGTCTACAAATTTGTTCGATTAGGTACTGTTAGGTAGGTGAACATATTCTCAGAATTTAAAGAAAATCGAAGAACATGACTTTTAAAATATTTATGTAGTGAAGGCCTTTTCCGGGTTTTTGTCGCTTTTATTTAAAAATTGCCGACATGTTTCGACACGGAGCCGATTCCTTTTCAAGGCGTAGTTTTGCAGAGCATACAATATATTGAGAAAAATTTGGTTACAAAAGTTTTGACTAAAAATAGAGTTAAAGTAATATAATTAATTATATACATTCTGCTTACCTTATTAGTAGTTAACGGAAATTAAAAAAGTTTTTGTCTGACCCCCCTTGAAAATGCGCCATTGCATGCACGCAAAGCAGGCGTAAAGTGGCGGCTTGCAGCCCAGTGACGTTTGCTCCTGCGCACTCCGTCGCCGGGCCAACAAAAACTTTACGCCCGCTACACATGAAAGTTTACGCCCGCTACATAAAACTTTACACCCGCTACATAAAACTTTACATCCGCTACACATACACTGTCCCCCGCAAGTAAAAATATGGAGGAATTGATCTTCATCTTTGAAAAAATTGTATTACTAGAGCCGACAGTCTCCCTTCTGCAAAGTACGCTATTTCTTCCTTTCACCTATAATCTAAAATTGTCTAAAAATGCATGGTGTGTATTAAGGGCGTAAAGCTATTTTGCTTCGTGTGACTGCTGCCCTCGCTTTGCTCGTGCAGCAAATTCACACTCGTCAAAATAGCCTTCTTTACGCCATCGATACACAATATACTATTCTTGGAAGATTGTACATAGTTGTCATTTTGAAATAGTATAAAATTATAAAATTGGATCGTCATAACCTTAAAATTTGATCAAATGTTTGTCTCGTCTAGAAGTAAAACAGAGTTATGTGAATGCGGCTTATGAAGAAAAAATATATTTTTTGCAACACCCACCTCGAAAGTAGGCCGTTCCGTGTATCTAAATTATATGCAAAGTGAGTCATTCCTGATAACAATGCGGGAATAATATTTGCGCATGCGCACTTTGATTGTTATGTACTTTCCGCATCGGTGGAATGAACGCGCATGCGCACTTTGAAGATGAGCAACTTTCCACATCGCGACGATCACATAATTTTTTTTGCAACAAAATTTTTTTTTCGAAAATTTTTTTTCAACCAATTTTTTTTTCAAAATGTTTTTTTTTCCAAAAATTTTTTTCCAACAATTTTTTTCACCAATTTTTTTCTTCAAAAAATTTTTTTTACCAAATTTTTTTTTCAAACATCTTATTTCTAAAAAAAAATTTTGCTCAGAAATTTTTTTTCCAAATTTTTTTTCTCAAACTTTTGTTTTCAAAAAAATAGTTCACGAAATTTAAAAATCTTTTCTTTCAAG
>CAKNWT010329660.1:0-12987 GCA_932066315.1 Andricus coriarius | reverse complement strand
GATTTGTACCCTTTTTTTTAATGTAAACACGGGCGAACGGTACAAGCGGGGATTGTCGCGAGATTGCATAACGTTCAGGGGCACTTTCAAGCGGTCGAGCGCAGATCCCATTCTTCTATTCGGCCCTTCAATTCAACTGTTTTGTAGAAAATTCGTCATTTTGGCTTGAAAATTCCATAATTTGGTATTTTGTTGAAAATTCGTTTTTATTAGTAAAATCCAACTGTTGTTTATTTTCAATTAAAACTTTTTTGATGGAATATTAACTATTACATATTTCATTGAAAATTCATCTTCTAGGTTGAAAATTCAACTCCTTGGTTGTAAGTTGAGAACTACTTTACTAAAAGTTCATTTTTTTGGTTGAAGATTCATATTTGTTGTCGATTTTTTTTTTTTTTTAATTAAAAAGTACTTTTCAAGCTGAAAATTTAACCATATTGTAGAAAATCCTTTTTGTTTATTCAAAAATAATTCACTTGAGTGAAAATTTAACTATTACATTTCTGGTTAAAATTAATATTTTTAGTATAAAAATACAATCATTTATTTGAAAAATTTTAAAACGAAAATCATTCAAATAAAATTTGGACTAACATCATATCCTATGTTCAAACTATTCAGTTGAAAATGTATATGCCTTTTTGGAAAATTCGTCTTTTCTAGTAAAAAATTAATCTTCTCGATTGAAAATTCAACTATTTGGTTAAAAACTTATGTATTTTGTTAAGAATTCATATTTTTAAAATCAGCTATGATTTAATAAATATACTTGTTACTATTCTATTTCTCACCGAGAATCACAAATTGCGCAATTACTAATATGGGTGTGCAATTTATATTAATTATTAAGGATACTTAGAGGTGGCGCAAGCCCCGTGAAGTTTAACACGTATTTCCCATAAGAAAAAAAGACGTTTTTGTAAACTTTATTCAGAATCGTTAGTATTAGCTAAATCGAATTGACACTCAACATTTCTCTTCACAATTAGCCATAGAATACGAATAAAATGTTACTTTTGAAATTTCAACCTCATAAGTCTGTTTTTTAGGGTCCCAAAAAACCCCATAAGTAAAAAAATGGTTTTTGTGAGTTTTAGATGCTAATTGTTCTTCTTTTACGCTTTGCAATAAACTTCTTGTTGTAATTTAAAACAAATCTTTCACAAGTCATTTACAGACCTAGTCCACCCACCTACTCCTAATTATTCCATTATTTATTTTTCTCTCTTCTGTAAGATAGCTTGTTTGTTTAATTTACTTTTTATAAACATTTGGAAGAGAGCAGAAAAAAATTCACCTGAAAAAATACAATACTACTAAAACAATTATTTTTGTTGAAGGTCACTTATTATTTGTTCATAACTAAAAAATCAAAGCAAAACTAAAGATTTGAAAAAAAGTAACTTTCTACCATTGCTCTAAGAGAAAATGGTTATAAACAGTAGTCAACTGTTTAAATAAGCATGTTTGTTAACTTGCATTAATCATTACTATTTTTGTTAAGTTGCATTATTTATTACTTCACAAGCATTATGCCAATTGAATATTATAGAAAATGATAATAAACTGTTTAAACAATTAATTTTATTGACTCAACTTATTATTTCTATTTATATATTATCTATATATATAACCTATAATTAAACCTATAACCTATAGGTCCTCAACTTATCACTCTAACTAAAAAATTGAACAAAAAGTGTAAAATTTAAAAAAAACTGCAATTTTCTAGCATTATTCTAAGAAAATATTATTAACAATAACAATGAATTGTTTGAAAATTATTTTTGTAAATATTAATTATTACCTCAATCTAATTGAATATTAGACAAAAAGTTGAAATTTTTTGAAAAAATCGCGACTCTCTAACTCTATTCTAAGAGAAAATTGCTAAAAACAATAATAAATTGTTTAAACAATTTATGTAAATATTTAATAATCAGTATAAAGTAGTATTTTATGTATTAGAAACAATTTATATTTAAAAAACCGCAAGAAAATCACAATGAGCGCCTAAAACTCGCAAAACCCATTTTTTCACTTATGGGGATTTTGTGGGACCATATAGAACATACTTATGGGGACGATATTTAAAAAGTAATATTTTATTCATATTATATGGCTGATTGTGATGAGAAATGTTTAGTTTCAACTCAACTCAGCTAATATTGACGATTCTGAATAAAATTTACCAACAAGTATTTTTTTCTTATGCACGGAGAAAAATGGCTAGTCAGCCTGAACATCTAGAGTGTCAGACTGACTATATTTCAGTTTTAATTATGGGACAGCCCCCTAGATGGTCTAACCTACCATCCATGGAGTGTCAAATTTGGACGTTTAGCTTCACTATCCCAGAGTGTAAAGTTTACGATCCTGGAGTTTAAACCTGATTATCTCGGGATTTTTAGTTTGATTATTCTGGAATGTTAACTTTATCATATAAAGTGGTCAACCTTATTATATTTTGTCCTTATTCTCACTGGGAGCAACTGTCATCTAAAAAAATGACACCGGCTCCCAGTAGGACCGCGGTAAATCCCATTCATGGCCACGTCTCACAACCGTGAGATGGGTGGTCAGAACCATATATATATATATATATATATATATTCCTTAGAGTAAGAGAGACGAGAGGCGGAAATGAAATTAATAAATGAAACCTGAAAAACTTGAAAATCGATATAAAATCCATCAATTCTGAAAGCATCTTTATTATTTTTGAATAAAGGATGCCTCAGACATGATTGCATATTCATAAAAACTTTGACAACAGATTAGTTTGAGCACGAGAGGCTAAGGAAACGGCGTGGCTGCACTGATTAGTAAGTGACGCCTGTGTCCTTGATCCCTCGGAGATATCGAATTCGACGTTCAAAATCAGAACGAAAACCACGCAAGCCACTCTCTAACATGTTCTACACATTATATTCACACTCGACACATGTTTGAAGTATCAACAGATGATTTAAACTAATTAAAAGTGTTGTAAAACACGGCAAACGTGACACCAAATGTCAGCGTCGCTTAAAATTTCGTTTCGGGTGTCGCGCGTGTTCGCTCGGCATTCGGTAGAGGTCGTGACACAGCTACTTTTTTTGACACTCCAGAGTGTCGATTTGACTATACAGATGAGTCTGAATCACCTGTGGATATTCAAACAGACTATAAAATTATGGTCTTCCTGACTATGAGGAAAAAATTCTGGATGGTACTTGAGACTATCTAGATTATCAAACTGACCATCTAAATTTTGACACTTCAAGTTTGACTATCCATTTTTCTCCGTGTACTCTACATGCCAAAGTTGGGATCACTGGGCAATTAAGATAGCAGATAAAAAGCTATACGAGTAGAATCGTTAAACGGATGGGAAAGAATCGGAGAATTGGGGAATATCATATTAAAGAATATTTGTGAATAGTTAGGAATACTTCGGAATATGTGGGAATATGAGAGAATATTTGGAAATATAAGGAATATCAAAAATATATGGGAATATTGAAAGAATATATGGCAATATTGACGAACTAATCAAGCGCTAGTCAGTCGGTCGTCTGAAAACCTATTTTAGACGATTGAAGTTAAAAATTACTTCAAAGACCGTTTAGATGATGATGAAAAAAATCTTTGTTCGTAATGTACAATTGTTGTACTTTTAAACACCCTGGATATTTTTGGAAATGTGAAAAAAAACATTAAAATTCAACATGATGAGGAAAAAAATTCATTTTTTTAAAGATTTAATTATTCATTTTTGATACTTTTAAACACCCTAGATATTTTTGGAAATGTACCAAAAAGTATTTTAATGAGACACCTAGAAAATGTTTTGGGCCTAAAGGGCTAGCCAGCACCCGATTAGGGCCCGAAAAGTCCGTCTAGATTAGAAGGTCTAGACAATGCTCTAACTGGATGCTAGTTTGCCCCGATAAATTTCTACACGGATTATGGGATTTTTTGGGGCCTTATAAAAGAGACTTATCGGGGTGATATTTACAACGTAATTATTCATTTGTATTCAGCAGCTAATTATGAAAAGAAATGTTGAGTTTCATCTCGATTCACCTGATATTGACGATTTTGAATCAAATTTACAAGAACGTCTTTTTTTCTTATGGGAAATACGTGTTAAACTTCATGGGGCTTGCGGAACCTCTAAATATACTTTTTTTTAACGCCTTTTTTGCGGACTCGAACAAATTTGAGGACGATGTGCATGAAAATTCGAGAAAAAAAAACTTTCTAATTCATGTTTTGACCACCGTACTACATACAGTATATTAAAAATAATTTCGATAAAAAAATCGTGAGAGTTGTATGAGATCACATAAAACGCTGCTAATCTCTTGTTCAGTTTTCAAGTTGTTATCTGTAATAACGTTCACTTTTCATAGCGTAATTGCAGTGAAACTATTACAATATGTTTTTACTCTCGTTCATGACTTTCGATTACACGGGGCTTCCCTATGGTAATTTAAAGCCTTACCTACACATGTAAAAATTGTTCTCTGTGAGGATATAGCACTGTAGTTGAAAATCCTTTGGGAATGTGCATTATCATATAAAAAGGATGTGTTCTCGTGATGCGAATTTACGCTAGGAAATTCTCACCTTATCATCAGATCCGTCTCGCGTTCCTTTGTCTCGCCCTTTTTCTTATTTTCTCGCGAGAAAAGCAGAGAAGAGATGCTAATTACTGAAATCGCCAGACACTTAATAGGAAGTCTCTAGTGGCATTCTTCTCTGAAAACCCTTTTCTCAGCTTTGTTAGTGTATTCCTAGGTCAGTTGCACAAAAGAACTTATTTACTTTCCTTGAAAATTATCTAACTACATGATAAGTGAGGTGGAGGGCATTACACTTACAAACACAGTAAACAGCAGTTGGGCTTTTTTTATATTGAATGTCGTATGCTCGCCATGAACGACATAAATTTTCTAAAAAAAAAATGAATCTTTTAGAAACTTTTGAATTTCAGAGTGTAAGAAAAATTCCAATTTTTCTATAGTGGACTATAAATCTCTATGGCTCTGGAAATTAATTTTTTTCTTTCTAAAACTATATCTTTAGACTTATCTAGTAAAACACATGAATTTTCAACTAAAAATGATCCATTTTCAATCAAAAAGTTGAATCTTCAACCAGAAAAAAAAACAATTTTCTAAAAAAAATGGAATAGTTCAATTTTCAGTTAAAAAAAAATGTTGAACAAAAAAATTCGAATTTTGAAAAAATAGTTAAATTTGTAACAAGAAAATAATTTTTCAACCAAAAAAATTAATTTTTGATAGACATGAATGTTTTCAATAAGAAGATTAATTTTCTTCCAAAAAAGACGAATTTTCAATAAAAGAAAGATAAATTTTCAACGAGAAATGGAATAGTTAAATTTTCAGTTAAAAAAAAAAAAAAATTTTCAACAACCAAAAAAAAACCAAATTTTAAAAAAGTAGTTAAATTTTGAACCAAAGATGTGAATTTTCGATTTCAAAAGATGAATTTTTGACAAAAACTGTAATAGATGATATTTCAATAAAAAAGATTTTAATTTTAAATCAAAAACAGTTAAATTCAACCAAAAAAAAAAATAATTTTCAACCAAAGATTTGTATGCTGAACCAAAACAGACTATTAATCAACTAAAACGATACATTTTTAACAAAAAATATAATAATTGATATTTCAACCAAAAAGGGCCAATTTTCAAAAAAAAAAGGTAAATTTTCAAAACCAAAAAAGACGAATTTTCTACTAAACAGTCAAATTTTTCAACAAAATGGTTGATTTGTTCAAAAATCAATCCAAAAACAGGAATTTTTAACCAAAATGTTAAATTATCAACCAAAAGAATGACTTTCTAATAAAATTGTTGACTTTTCAAAACAAGAAATAAATCTTTAAACAAATAATTGAATTTTTATCAGAAATTCTCAACCAAACCAAAAATATAACTGTAAACTTTTTAACCCAAAAGTGTTAACCAAAAATAGTTGGATTTCTGAACAAAGAAATACAAATTTTATACCAAAAGTGATAATTTTTCGACTAAAATAATGAATCTTCAACTGGAATGGTCACATTTTTAGTTTAAAAAATGAATTTTCTATAAAAGGACTAACTTTCAACAAAATTGTTAAATTTTGAACCAAAGAGATAAATTTTCAACTAAAATGATAAATCGTCAACTCGAGTAGTTAAATTGTTAGTAAAAAAAAATTATTTCCCATCAAAAAAGGAAATTTTCAACAAAATTTTATACATTTTCTACCAAAAGAGTTGAATTTTCATACCAAACAGGCGAGTTCTCAAAAAAAAATATAATAGTTGATATTTCAACAAAAGGATTCTGCAGTCAAAAGAAAAAAAAATCAACTAAAATTTTTCTTTTTTTTTTAATTAATTTTTTTGAATGAAAATTTAACTATACCATTTCTGGTTTAAAATAAGTGGTGTAATCCTAAAAAATAAAGTGGCTTGGCGGTACTTTCTCAAAAACTTTGACTTGAAAATTACCTGAAACTTAAAAAAAAAAAATATCTTGAAATATACGGAAAACTTATGTAAAGTTACCAGAAAAATTATAAAAATATCAAACTTTCTCGTTGACTTTTCCTCAAAAAAACAAAATACGAAATTAAAAAAATATATAATTTTGCAATGTGCGTTTGAAAATACGATAGGATTCAAAACAGAAAATCCTGAGTTATGATTTTTTGATATTTTTAAATTGAAAACGCGGATTATAAAAAACGATCCAAATGTTTGTTCACGGTGTGATATTTTTTAATTTAATACAGGTATTTATCTTTTTCTTTCTGATTCTGATAGAATTTCTCAATCTCTTTCGGAATCCGTTTGGAAATGTGTAAAAGGTTCAAAAGTGACAAAAAGGATCCGAGTTTTCTGAAAATATTCAAAGTCAATTTATTCAAAATTCCACCGTTTTCTTTCTCTTGTTTTTTTCTAGATTCGTCCTAATGCAAAGAGTATATTTTATGATATTATGCCCTGTTTTAAGAGAAAGAGGACAAGAAATTGTACCAGAATCAGAAAAAAAGCCAAATACCTATATTATATTAAAAGTATCACACTTTTAACAAAAATTCTGTTTTTATTTTAAAATAATTCTGTGAATTGAGCATAGACTATCTGCGCGATTTGAAATGTAGTTGGTCAACAGAATAAATTTACAACTTGGGAAAATCCCACAAACATGTTTCACTGTAGTCAGGAAATTCCGAATCATAACAAAATCTATGATCCATTGCGATGAATAGATTTTTATAACGTATTGCTGACCTAAAATGGATTTTACACTGTCTTAAAATAAAATTCTCAATACTATGTGAATAGACCTTTGACTGTTGACTAGAACCATTTTTAGTGCTGCAAGCTTCGTCTTTTTTGGTAGAAAATTAATCTTCTTGGTTGAAAAATCATATTTTTTGTTAAAAATTTAACTACTAGGTTAAGATTTGAACTCTTTTGTTAAAAATTAATTTTGTTGTTGAAGAATCATAATTTTAATTTAAAATTAATGTTTTTGGTCGAAAATTGAACTACGTCATTGAACATTCTTTTGTCTTTTTAGCTAAAATGTTAATTTTTAACTGAAAACTTAGCTATTAAATTTCTGGTTGAAAATTTATCTTTTTTAGATAAAAATTCAACTAGGTTAGAAATGCATGCATTTTGTTGAGCACTCGTCTCTTTGGTAATAATTAATCTTCTTTTAAAAGAGTAACTAAAAAAGTAACGTTAGTTACTTTTTTTCAAAAGTAACTAAGAAAAAATACATTTTGAAATGGTAACGTTTATTGGTTATAAGATGCAAAGTCAAATTCCTTTTTATATTTTATTGTATATCTGATAGAATCCGTCGTTACACCTTATAACAAATGAACACTGTTAAAAATAGTATTATATTTAAAATACCAATGTATATTAAAATTAATATCTCAGGCATATGAAATCGCTACTTAGGTACGTGCTTATTAAATTTCATATACATTCATGATAATCGCTCAGATAAATTCCATTTTACACAAAATTAAAATAAGATTGACAGTGATTTTCGATTCTTAATAATAAAAACATGATACCTTCTTACAATTAATCAAAAATAAAATTGGGTTTTAAGTCGAAAAGTTCAATTACGTAAATAAATGACAGAACTAACCTACAACCAACTGTACTCGCATTAAATTTCTACCATTCAGGGCAAATTTTGGAAAGAGTTCCACATGTAAGTTGCACTTTGATCATAAGAAGCAATTCAATCGACGAATTCTAGATTAATACTTCAATTGAGAATACTTGATAAGATTTAAAGAAATAAAAGAACTTTGAGTTTTCAAGCACGCTGCTATATCGACCTGTATATTAAATTTAGTATAAAGCGTACATCTATTCGTATTTTAATGTATATTAAATTTCAAATACTGTGTATGCAAATATATGACTTCATATACATTTGTATTAAATTTAATACAGATTTTTCTAACAGTGAAGGTTAACGACGAATCTCGGACTTTTGACTACCAAAAATGTCTATTGCACGAGTAATTATTTGTTATGAATACCCAACTATTACAGAATATTTAATCGTGCTCTTCATAAAATGATATGATGATAAAATAGTTGAATTTTAAGTCTACGAAGATGAATTTTCAACCAAATAGTCGTATTTTCAAACAAAAAGAAGACATTTTTGGAAGACAGTACAATTTTCGACCAAGAGAGATGAATTTTTAACCAAGAACTTTTCAGCCAAAAAAGGTGAACTTTCAGCCCAGAGGGATGAATTTGCTATTCAAAAAGACGAATTTGCAACAAAACAGTTGAATTTTGGATAAAAGATACTTTCTAACAAAATAGTTCGATTTTCAACAAAATAATTAAATTTTCAGCAAAATAATTTAACTTTCAACAGCAAAATTTAATTATCAGCCAAACAGTTGCATTTACCATTTAATAATAATGTTGATATTTCAACCTAAAAAATATTTTTATTTTAAATAAAAAACAGTCGAATTTAACCAAAAATGATTAATTCTCATAAAAAATGTCATAGTTTACATTGCAACCAAAAAAGATTTTAATTTTAAATTAATTCGCCAAAAAGGAGAATTCTCTGAAATAAAACAGTCTAGTTTTTACCCGTAATTATGAATTTTTAGCCAAAAAGTTCATTTTCTACCAAATATTACATCAATTTCATCTAAAAATGAAAAAGTCAAACATTCACTTTAGAAAATTAATATTCAAACAACAACAAAACTAATTTTCAACGAAATAGCTATATTATTAACCAATAAAATAAGTGCTTGATAAATTAATTAAAGTTTCAACAAAAAGAATTAATTCTCAATAAATAATTTAATAGTTGAAATACAAACGATTAATTTTCAAATCAAAATAGTTCCCTTTGGTCACTCTTTTCGGTTTTAATAGGCCACTTTTTCAAGTAAATTAGGCTGTGGCAGCCTTGAAAAAAAAAATATATATATTAAAAATGTTAAAAGATTAGAATTTCGGTCTTAAATTATTGATGGTCAAGGAAAATGAAAAATTATTCAGGGAAATATCATGGAAAAGTGAGACAATTTTGAAAATGAGGTTTTGCGGCCACTTTTTCATTTCAAACAGAAAATTGAAAGCTTTTATAAAATCTTCAAAAATAAATTTTACGCATTTAAAAATTTGAAAAAGTGTTAAGTTTGTAAAAATTCTTGGTTTAAATTACATCATTTTCTCTGATTGAACTGTTTGAATTCTGTAAATTTCTAAACTTCACATTCTTTCGCTTTCTTCACAAAACAATTTTGTGCAGCTTTTATCATTTTTATAAATGTTAAAACTAGTAAGATGAACAATATATTTTTTTAAATAGACATTTTAAAAAGCTCCGTCGCTGTTACAAATATCTCAAGTTCTTGCATATAATTGCAGATAATTTCGTTATCCCAGTCACGATTTCAGCTGCACATATCTGGATCATGAATATAAAAGAAATTATTTACTGCAAGTTGCCTGCGCACATATATTTTACGACAGTGCATAAAGATTATAAAATAATGTAGGCAAGAAAAGCTAGTTTTATTTTTATTTTAAAGAAATTAGTTTTACAGTTCGAGAATTCCAATTTCTAAAGTTCCTTCAATATTTTAAATTTCACGTGGAAGCTGAAGGTAAGACCAAAAGGACAGTTTTTGGATTGATTTTATGCAGAGCAAAGTATGCATAGAAGAAAGTTTTAGGAGAAAAAAAAGTTAGGTGAAATTTTTTTGAAAATTAAGGAGGATTCGATTTTTTCTAGCTCACTGCTTTTAGTTTCGCTTTCTTGGCGATAATCGAAATGATTTGAATTTGTTTTAGTCAGAAATCTTGACTTGATAATTGAAATCTGAATCCAGATGCAGATCAGTCTTGCAATTTTAATGAAGAGAGTTAGCGCGGTTGGCATTTGATTCCTGCTCAATGTATGCGGTAAAACGCTATTGAACATTCTGCTTCCCTCCCTCACGTCACAAATCAACACAAAATCTGCCCCCTCCCTTGGTACTGTGACGTGGTTTTTGAGCGACCCCTTTGTAATTTTTATTATTAATTAGGGATTTGCCAAACTACTTGTTTTTAACTATCAAAAAATATGAATTCTAAACGAAAATATTCCGCACTAAATCACTAAATCACTAAATAATGTATACCAGGATGTCACATGAACAATTAAGTGGTATTATATTCGGCGGGTTTTTTATTTGAAAATTATAATATTGTACTGAAAGTTTAGGAAATGATTTAGAATATATAAGGACACGCCTGTTTGGTCCATGAGGGCTTTTATATTTTTTAGGGCACTGAAGCCCTGTTTTCAGTTACTTTCCAACAGAATAATGAATAAAATTGCACTATTTAAATTAAATTAAATTTAAATGGGCTAGACAAACGTGTTCTAGCCTATAAGATTCCACAAAATTTGTGTCTAAATTCATGTTGGCTAATATAAAAAGGTTAATAATAAGCAGCGCTATTCTTCAAAATGCAATTTTTGTATAATTAGAAGAAGAAGAAAAGCAGAAAGTACAGATAAATTTTTTCTGACAAAAATTATTCAAAAGCATGAAGAAATATTTGAGACAATTATTACAATTGAAAATTTAGAGAAACTAAACTAAAAAGATTAAAATTTTTAACCAAAGACAATTTCAAATTAAAAGTTGAAAATTTCAAATTTATTATCATTGAGAGTTATTTAAAGTAAAGAAAGTAATCTCTTCATATGAATAGGGGAATTGCATTTTCGTTTAATATTTTTTTCTCCTTATGAAACAGAAAGAGCACTAAAAGCTGTTTGGCCAGCACGCCGGAAGTAGTACCCAGGCAAACAGCGTTCCAACCAAACAGCGTTCCAAACAAACATTCACATTTCACTTTTCATTTTTCACATGTTATCGTTTCTGTAGTCAAATGCACATCATGTGTAAAAGCTGACTTTCTGTAAGCTCCGAAATTCAACGTGAATTTGACAACCAAAACAATGACATGTTAAAAATATAAAATATGAAAAATATGAAGATGAAACGCTGTTTTCCAGATGTCATATGTGTCAAAGTCAAACAATTGTTTGAATAATGATCTCGACAGTTCATTACCATATTTTTCTTTCTCAAAAATGATGCATTATATATATTTTTTAATGTATTGTAATGCTTAGAATTGTCCCGAAATCGCAACATTCCCTTGTTTTTGTGAAATACTGAATCTTTATAATTTCATTCTGTTATAAAATATATTTGGCGATTCATTTATGATTCCTAAGCGTACAATTTTTTTTAACGATACGTTTTTTCAACGTTGGACATGAACATAGCACTTTCAGAAGGAACGAGATATCAACTAACAAGTATATAAAATCTAATGAAACATTAGAACATTCAGTTGATCAGAAAATTTTTAATTGAGCAGTTTTATCTATATTTAGAGAAAATGAAATATGCTATTAATCTGTTTTTAACTTTAGCTGTTTTCCTTACTTTTTTTGGTAATTATTATTATTATTATACCATTAAGCAATATCCCTTTCGAAGTAAGCGTGACTCACTCGGTTCTAGCCTTGTTGTACTGTCGGGGATCAAGGAATTTATAGGAAGTGTACCAGGTTTCGCTATCGTATAGCACAGTGGGCGCAAGTACAAAATAATATATTGAAATTTTAGCTTTATTTGAGTTATGTTTTTACTTCTGGTAATGGTTCCTACAGTGCTTCCTGCCCTCGTTAACAATATAATATCCGATTTCTATTAATAATTTTAATTTACACATTTTTATTTCTTCTCGCAGAGTTTGGATATTCGATATCATCTCCTCACGAAGACAAAAATTCCTCTTCTTCCTCCCAGGAATGTAGGGACCATTTATTTAATTAAAGAAAGTGTGGGGATTCCTATTGGTCTTTCATGGAAGGGAGCAGATGATTCTCACAATTGACGCCCAGAGGATCGTTTATTTGGATCAGATGTCAAAAAGATTTTTTCATATTTCTGAAATTTGAGAATTTTCAACCCGAAAATATGAATTTTTAACAAGAAGGTAATATTTAATAAAATAGTTGAATTTTCTACCAAAAGAGATCAATTTTTAACAAAAATGGTGAATCATTAACTGGAATAGATCAATTTTCAGTTAAAAAAATTATTTTTCTTACAAAAAGTGAATTTTTCACAAAATAGTTGAATCTTCACTTGAAGAGATAAATTGTCAACAAAATAGTTCAACTTTAAACCAAAAAGATTAATTTTCTACCCAAAAAGACGAATCTTCAACAATATACATACATTTTTAACCAAATATTTGTATTTTCATGTAAAAAGAATAAGCTTAAAAATGGAATAGTTAAATTTTCAGTGAAAAAAAAAATTAATTTTGAACAATGAAACAAAAACGGATTTTCAATAAAATAGTTCAATTGTCAGCAAACAA
>CAKNWT010329655.1:0-12764 GCA_932066315.1 Andricus coriarius | reverse complement strand
TGGGCTATTATTTTTATAATAAAAGTTTGATTTTTCTTTAAAATACCTCTATTACAATTATACAATCATTTCAAATGTCTGTGATGTTGTTAAACAAGTATCCTAAATAAATTTTGAAAATTATTTGTACAGCTATTTTCATTTTGTTTGAATTATTTTGAAAGGTTATAAATAAATTAAATGTATAGCAATGCAATTTCAGTTTTAAAGAATAATATAATGTAAAAATGTATTGTATGTTTTAAAGAAAATAATAGTTTAATGCTTGTTGTGTTCTCAACTGATTGGTTAAGAAATTTGAGCGAATAAATATTAGATAAAATATAGATTAAAATGGGTAACCCTGCATAAGGTTTTCTGCCTAGAACTACTCAGCCCTAAAAATGGGTAAGCAATGAGAAAAAGGAATGATATGGTTTAGTGGCTAGTTGAATATTGAATCAGTTTTCCAATTTTGGCATAAAGTTCATGAATTAGCAATCGGACGAAAGAAATCAAAGAACCAGCATCTGCCAAAACAACTCCTGGCTTCTAATACCTTTGATTTTTCAATTTTCCAGGTAATGGAAGCGGACTCAAATCCGAACCAGATGTTGGCCTTGGAGCTTCAACAGATTCGAGATTGTCGGTGCAAGATGAGGAGGCAATCGCCATGTCAGTGGTGTCAGCCTCCTGACAGAAGCAGTCCAGGAGTTCCACTGATTCAGGGAAGCTCCTGGCACAGCATCACTTAAATAGTGCAAACAAGGTATCTCCACCAGGTCATCATTCCCTGCCCAGAAAAAAGGTACCAGATTATAGGAACTCTACAAATTCCAAATCTCATTTTCAACGTAATCAGCCGTTGAGAAGAAGTGCAATGTCTCCAACGCAACACCAGCAGCATCAAGAAGCATCTCTTCTTTTTGAATATTTTGTGCCACGAAGTGTTAGTGAATTTAATTTAGCTGCTGCAATTAACGAAATTGCGGTTCCACCACCTCCTTCCTCGGTTTTGAGGCCTATTGTTACTATTATTCCACCCAAGACCTCCAATTCTGTAGGTGGAGGTCAGGGAAGAACTGCTGAAGTGAATACTGGGGTTACTAGAAATAGGGAAAAAATGGTCACTTTTGAGGAAGATATTAATTGTTCTGGGTCGAATAGGAAACATTTGGGGGTGGCTAATAATGTTTTTATGTGACGTTGCAGTGCGGGTTAAGGGTGAAAAATAAGAGGGTGGCCACTGGACTGGGAAATCAAGAAACGAGGGTAAATTTTTATTTCTTACCTGTTTGACGAAGTTTTAGAAGAAAAATCTATCAGTTCACTTGCTTTATCAGAAATTTGGTATCACATGATATAATGTTAGGTTCTATGCTAAATTTAATTATTAACTTTTTGTCTAATGAAATCATTTAGTTCACAATGAGTCATTCTAAAATCTTTTACTATAAAAATTTTTCAGCTTAGGTCTTCATTGTGAGGCTTATATTTCCAATTAGAACAAATTTAAAATGCAGTTTTGAAGACTCTCCAAAAATCAGATGTCTGAAAAAAGTTGTTCTATGATTTTAGAATTAAAAATAATATTACTGTGGATCATGTTTCAAATCAAAAACTTTATTTAAAAAAAAAAATGTGAACGACGTTTTTGGAAATTGAATTGTTTCTTACTATCGCTTCTTATTAATTTTTGATGAATGGTTGAATTTTTAAAATTGATTGCTAATTTTTCGGTAAAAAACTATTTTCCACAACTCTACTGTTCGAAATTTTTAACTTGTTGAAATTTGTGCATTACTAAAATTGTTAAATCAATTTTTTTAAATTATTAACTCATTTTTAAATTGGCAACAGTAAAATTGTAGGAAATGTTTTCCCCGAAAAACTAAGCAATGACTCATTAAAATTTAATCTCTTGAATAAATTACAAAAACTATTGTTAAAATTATTATTTTTAGTAATTTTTAATGTCTTATTATCAAAAAAATGTTTTTTCTTCCATAAGACATGACTCTTAATATCGTATCAATTTTTAAAATCATACAACAATTTTTTTCTCAAAGAAATAATTTTTCAAATTAAACAATTTACATATTTTAGAATTAAAAATTCAACTGTTCTAATTCGAAAGCCTCAGTAATTAAAAAAAATTAACATCTGATTGCAACTTTGTAAACTATTTTTAATTCTTAAATAATTTCAAATAATTAGATTCATAATTTAACGCCCATACTCGATTTTAAAAACTATTAAAATATTGTTTCAGCCTAAAGTATTTTATTCTTAACCCATTTAATTAAAAAATTTTTTTTTTCAATTCTTACCAATATTTAACTGTTCATTTAAAATGAGAAATTTTAAATCAAATATTCAAAACTAAATTATTTGAAATTAGAGGCATTGAATCATTACAATTTAAGAGTGCCTTTAAACTTTGAAATTTACGATTTTCATTTTTCCATGTGAAAATATTTTTAATTTGTAAGTGAAAGTTTTGAATCTTGATGAATAAATAACAATTAAACAGTTTAAAGAAAACTATTGAATTTCACAATTCTAATTTTAAACGAAAGGTACAACATTTTTGTATTTAATTTGTTACCTAATTGGATAAAGAACTTTTTTGTTTTTACATTTGCATTAAGTTTCAAATGAAAAAAATTTTGTTTTAATTTTTTTAACATGGCAGAGGGATATTTTATGTTATTAAGATTTTTATTGGGTTCAAAAGGAGGAAATTTTGGTTTTTAATATTTAATGCATTGGAAGAAAGATAATTTTTAATATTTTTATTGAGTCAGAGGCCAATTTTCCTTGTATGCATGTTTATTGATTTTATGGAAAGAATTTTTTATTTTAAATTTGTTTCTGAATTGAAAAAGGAAAATTTTTATTTTTAACATTTTTATTGATTTAGAAGGGGATTTTTTTTTAATTCAAAGAGGAATATTTCTTTATTTTTTATATCTTTATAAAGTTGGAAGGGACTTAATTTTTTTTTAAATTGTTTAATTGGAAAATGCTATTTTTTCTTTTAGTATTTTTATTGAGTTTTAAGTTTCAATATTTTTTTGAATTGGAAGAGGGTAATTTAAACAAAAAAATTTCATCAAGTTGGAAGCGAGGAAATTCCGATTTAAATTTTTTTTCTAAATTTGAAGAGGGATATTTTTGTGTTATTCAGATTTTTATCGAGTTGGAAGAGAGAAAATTTTGGTTTTAATTTTTTTCTGAATTGTAAAATTATTTTATTTTAAAATTTTTTGTTAACGTGAATTTAAAGGGAGGCTTGGTTTTAATTTAGAGCATTAGAAATGATTGCGAGGATTTTTAAACCAAAAATATTTAAACTGTTTAATTTATAAAAGTTTTAAACTTAAAATCGTACAGTTTAATGGCATCTAATTTCAAATTGTTCACTTGGAAATTATTGAGCGTTCACATTAAAAATTTGTTAGGCTTCAATTTTTAAAAATTAAAATTCAAAAGAGTTTCGATTTGAGTTCGCTCTAATTAGCAGTTCAGCTTTGATTACTTTAAATTCCAAATTTTTTAATTTTAAGCGTTCGAATATTTTAATATCAATTACCGTAAAAAAATTAACGAAATTCAATTTTTTGGAAATGACCAGGAACTTTTTTTCGTCATTAAAACGGCCACCCTGAAATAATTATTAAAGACGAAAAAGAAGGAAGAAATTTAGGAAAGAAGAAAGTACAAGGTGGCTGATGTGGAAGTCAAAGGGAAAAATCTGAAGAAAAAAATTTTAAGAATAGAGGAAAGGGGGAAAAACACCAGTTAAAGAAGTAAAAGAAAAGAAAAAAATTTAAAGAATGAAGCAGAGGAGGAAAATTTAGTATAAACAGTAGAGTTCTTAACTTCTCGGATATTCAACTAAATTATCGGCGCATTAATTTTAATAAATTAACGTGCATTTATAATTAATTTTAGACAAAGGAACTAACTTCTGAGACAGTGAACTAAATTCCAGTTCGTTTACGGGAAATTGAAAATGCTAGAAGGAGAAAATAAATGAGTTGTCAAACAAGAAGAAAAAAGTGTAACATCAAGAAAGGGAAAGAGAAGAAAGAAATAAAGAAAGAATACTAAATTGTTAAAAAACAAGAGAGAAGAACATAACAAAAGTAAAAAAGAAACATAGTAGTGAGAAATAAAAATAATATTAAAACTAAGAAAAATATCATTAAATTGATGAATCACAATTAAAAAAGGGAAAGGAGCAATAGCTAAAAGAAAAGAACCAAGAGGAGGAATCAATTTTTATGATAAAATTAAGAACCCCGAAACTATTGTAAATATCGTCAAGGTTGTTATGAAAATCACCATTTTGATATAAAATTCAAGAATTATGAAAATAAGGTGCCAATAATAGACCCTCAAATTCCTTACACAGAACTCATTTGTCACATTTAAACCTTCACCATTTTTCAACAAGGAAATGGCCAAAATTATTTGTAGCAGAAATACAGGGACTGTTTCGTAAGTAAGACTGAATTTCTACAGCGCAGACGGAGTTTTTTACAGGCAGGATGGATGGTGGGGATGTCAGAAACCAAATGCATGCTTGAACAGCCTTTGACCATTTGCGGAGTAAATTTTGCGCGAGAAGTAAACCTATCTGTAGGCTTCCATCACGCTCTCAAAGTTCCATGAGTAGTAGGGCTTAATTTTCTCTAGCCCCGACGGAGCAATAGCCTGCGACCATTTGCGGAGTAAATATCACGCGAGAAGTAAACCTTTCTGTAGGCTTCCATCACGCTCTCCATAAGTAGCAGGACTTGACTTTGTATAGCCCCGACGGAGCAATAGCCTGCGACCATTTGCGGAGTAAATATCGCGCAAGAAGTAAACCGTTCGATCGGCTTCCATCACGCTCTCAAACTTCCGTAAATAGTGGGACTTGAAATTCTATATCACCAACGAAGCAGTAGCCTGCCACCATTTGCGGGGTAAATATCGCGCGAGAAGTAAACATTTCTGTAGGCTTCCATCACGCTCTCCATAAGTAGTAGGACTTGACTTTGTATAGCCCCGACGGAGCAATAGCCTGCGACCATTTGCGGAGTGAATATCGCGCGAGAAGTGAACCGATCTTTAGGCTTCCATCACGCTCCCAAAGTTCCATGAGTAGTAGGAGTTGACTTTCTATAGCCCCGACGGAGCAATAGCCTGCGACCATTTGCGGAGTAAATATCGCGCGAGAAGTAAGCCTTTCCTTAGGCTTCCATCACCCTCTCTATAAGTAGTAGGACTTGACTTTGTATAGCCCCGACATAACACTAGCCTGCGACCATTTGTGGAATAAATATCGCGCGAGAAGTAAACCGATCTGTAGGCTTCCATCACGCTCCCAAAGTTCCATGAGTAGTAGGACTTGAAATTCTATAGCCCCGATGGAGCAATAGCCTGCGACCATTTGCGGGGTAAATATCGCGCGAGAAGTAAACTGTTCGGTAGGCTTCCATCACTCTCTCAAATTTCCATAAATAGTAGGACTTGAAATTCTATATCACCAACGAAGCAATAGCCGGCGACCATTTGCGGAGTGAATATCGTGCGAGAAGTTAACTGTTCTGTAGGCTTCCATCACGCTGTCAAAGTTTCATAAGTAGTAGAACTTGACTTTCTATAGCCCCGACAGAGCAATAGAGGGATTTACGTGCAGTAATGATGGTGGGGTATATTAGGAACCAAATTGCAGCCTCGAACAGTAGCCGGCGATCATTTGCGGAGTGAATATTGCGCGAGAAGTAAACCTTTCTGTAGGCTTCTATCACGCTCTTAAAGTCGCCGGCGACCATTAGCGGAGTAAATATCGCGTGACAAGTTGCGCCGTGAAGTTTTGTGTTAAACTTGGAATGTCTGCAACCGAATCTTTCATTATGATAAAGCAGGCGTATGGAGAGGATGCACTGATCAGATCAGCTATTTTTGCCTGGCGCTGCTCGAGCGGGCGGTCAATTTTCAGAGCGTGACGAAAGCCTACAAAAAGGGTTTACTTCTCGCGCAATATTTACTCCGCAAATGGTCGCCGTTTTTACACTTATGGAACAGACTCTGTAGTGAATTTTCCTTTTCGACTCTTCGACCAAAATATCTTCAATTTCCAAAGACTAACAAGAAGTTTGTAAAGAATCGAGAGACTTAATTATTAAGAATGTAGATTATGAATCGTTGATCCTATGTGAATTGGTTACGAAGTTTGAAAACATTTCTATTATCCTAAGACACTTGTCCCAAAATTGAATTGTATAAATTAATAAATCACTACTACTGTAAGTTAAAGCGATAAAAGTCTCTGTATTCTTATGATTATCTACAGAGTGGTAAAGACCAGAATTAATTATTAACAAATAACGTTTAATGTAGTTAGAGGGTATATCTGAAGTTTCGAAATTTGTGAAAGAAAACAGTTTTCCATAATAAAAACGTTTTTTATGGAGACTACAATGGATTAAGTTCCAGATTTTACATTTGTTTCTGTACATAATTGTGTGTCATAATTTTCTAAGGAAATTCATACAACGCAGGTAAACGAGTCTCTAGTAATCACAGCTCCGCATGCATTCAAAACAACATTAAAAAAATACACTTACAAGGGGAAACTACACACTTTGAATTTTGTTTATTTATACTTCTCCCAGTAAAAGGAATTTTAAAAAAATCCTACGAAGGATAGATTGACCGCGACGCGAGAGTTTGTTACGAGCACGTCCGGGCTCGATTCCTGCTACCGGCATTTTTTGCCAATTATTGTTTTATTTTCAACCATTCTTATTTTTATTCCTGCGATTGTACACTTATATTATAGTTATTGTTATTTTCATTTGAACTAAAAATATTATGTATAAAAACAGTATAATAAGAATAAAATCAATATTACTGTATAACATTTTTTTATTTTTTAAATCCAAAAACCCAAGAGAAAATATTCAGGGACGAGTGAAAAATCTCGAGAAATAAGATTCCCCGACATTTGAAACATCCGAGAAATTTAAAATTCCTGAATTGGTGAATTCCGATACAAGGAAATTTCCGAATTTAAACAATTCAGAAATTGTTAAATAATAGAATAAAAAATAAAATACTTTTATTTGTTGAACATATATTTTTTATTTATTATTTTATTATTTATTTACGATAAAAACAATTTTTTTATTCTTTAGCCTCGGGAATTTTAAAATTCGGAAATTTTTGTTGCGTAAATAATTTTATTGTGTAGAATATATTATATTATCGAAAATTTTATTGCGGGAATTCTAAAGTTTGGAACTGTCAGGAATTTCATTTTGTAGGATTTTTCAGTCTTCTCGATGTTAACCGATTCATAAGTTTGTTTTGATTTTTTTTTGGTGCTGACTAACCATTTTTTTCCCTGTGCCCAAAAAATGTAATTATTATCAGAATTTTCATAAAACAAAAAATCTATACTGAATTACATGATAAAAAAATTGATATTTAAAAAAAATGCAATTGTTTTTGTAAGAATTTATGTTAAGCAGATAGGTTTTATCATTTTTTCTCTGAAAGGACATTTTGAAATGTAAAATCAAGAAAAATCCAAATGTTTTGTTTAAAAAAATAAAAAATGATGATGAAGGAGCAATTCATGTTTTAGAGACCCAAAAAATATACAAAATATTAACAGAAAAACTTTCAAACAAAAATTTTAGTGAAATCTTTGGCAACCTTTATTTTCTCTGCTAAAAAAATAAATAGTCAAATTTTAACAAAAATTGATAATTTTATTTTGCTATTACTTCATACTTCAATATTTATTTTATTCGTATTATACAATTTTTATATATTGATTTTTATGTCATCGAAAGCCTAATTTTTCATATGAATGAAATTGTTAAAAATGAATATTTTGTCTTGATTTAAATAAATTTGATTGTCAAATTAAAATAATACATAAAAAATAAATCCCTAAATTTATAATTTAAAATATAAAAAATGTATATAAAAAAATATTTGCAAAAAATTTCGGCAACAGGAATCGAGCCCACACTTTTTTTATCGAAGGAAGTCATTTTTTTATATGGTCTGAAAAACTTCTATTATTAATTATTTTATCTTATATACTATGAATCTGAATAGAATTCCAAAGGTCGTAGATTCCCTTCGTTAGAGGCGTCAGCTATTTTTATAATTATATAATAATAAGTATAGTACTGACAGTACTAAGAAAAAATAAGATAACAATAATACTAGTAATAAAGTAAAGAAAAAACGATTGCACAATTAAAATGTATGGAATATTGTTTTGTCTATCGAAAAAAACAATCTCGATACTTATTGACACTCGATAAGATTTTTTAAAAAACCATTTTCAAATCAGCTAGATACTTATGAAAAAGATAAATAAGTGAAAGAAATAATTAAAATTTAGTAATTGAAGAAGTTAATTAATTTTAAAAGATATTTACATATTAATTGAATGGTGAATAATTTGTTAATTAAAAAAAAGGTGCCAATAATTGTAGAGTTTGCCCTGAGGCTTTTTTTCGATACAATTTGCATTTTCTTCTTATTCAAGGTACTCTTTTCAGGTTCTTCTTTTTTCATGGAATGTTAAGAGATTTTGTTATATTCTATTAATGGTGCAGTCTAAAATATAACAACAATGCTGAGTAATAATAGGGTGAATATTAATGTATTTCTAAGAGATGTATCGCTATTTTTGAGTCCCTGCTGGTTTGGCTCATCGATGTTGTTTCCACCAAAACTTCCTGCTGGAGGGTACCACGAATCTTCAGTCACCGGAATCTGGAATTTTATGGATTAATATTTTCTCACTTTGATATTAAATTCCTTTTACATGTTTTTAATTTCAGAGTGATTTTAATTAATATTTAAATAATTTATTTACCTCATTTGATGCCAAATAAGTACTTGTTGCCCAAGCAGGTATTTCCGAAGAAGTTTTGGGTTCTCGTGTTGGCCACGTCATAGCCCTTCCATAAGTTGCTGATCTTTGTGTTTCAACAACAGCTATAAAGAATGTATTATTACAAAATTGCCGCAGTTTTATAATATGGAAATTATTTTTATTATTATTATTTTTTTTTTTATTAAGATTTCGTAGCCCTGGGCAATTATGCTCTAGCATTGGTGTGGGGGGAGTGAGTAGGAGAAAGAAGGGGAGGGGTAATAGGGATGTGAGGGAGAGTAGGGACGGTTATGTGTGGAGAGGGAAAGTGGGTGTAGCGAGGAGATATGGAGTGAGTGAAATTGAGGGGTGGGGAAATAGGGAAGTGACGGGATAAGGAAATCCGTATTGAGGGGAGGGGTAGTTGCAAACAGAGGGTGAGGAGAGGGGAAGTAGAGGTAGGCAAAGCACTAGGGGTGCAGGGTCTGAGTAGAAGTGAGGGGTGGGTAAGTAGGGGAAATGAGAGGCTGAAGGAGTGGATGTGAGGAGGAGTAGGGCAAGTAAAGAAGCGGAAGAAAAAGAGGGAAGGAATAGTAGGAAAAGGGTGCGTAGGGAATGGAAAGTAAGGAGAGAGAAAGACGAGAAAATGAGGATAGTGATGGGGAGGGGCGTAGTGAAAGCGAGTGATGGGGTAGTAAGTGAAGCATAGAGTAAGGGAACGAGGGTAAGCAGGGAAGAGAAAGTTAGAAGAGGGGAAGTTAGGGCAATGAGAGATGAGAAAGCAGGAGGAGTGATATGAAGTGAGGGGATGGGAAAGTAGGGAGAGCGTATGTGTGGGAAGTAGGGAAAGCGAGAAGTCTAAAGTAGGTGTGGAGAGTGGAAGTCGGTGTAGCGAGGAGATATGATGTGAGTGGAATGAAGGGGTGGGGAATTAGGGAAGTGACAAGGTGAGGAAGTCCGTAGTGAGGGGTGGGGGGAGGGGGTATTTGCTTAAGAGGGTGAGGATAGGGAAAGTAGGGGTAGTCAAAGCACTAGGGGTGGGGGCGTTAGTGAAAGTGAGGGTTGAGTAAGTAGAAGAAATGCAAGGCTGAAGGAGTGAATGTGAGTAGGAGTAGGGCAATTGGAATAGGGGGACTAGGGCAAGTATAGGAGCCGAAGTAGATAAAGGAAGGGATCGTATAGAAAAAGGTGCGTAGGGAATGAAACGTAAGGAGAGCGAAAGAAGAGGAAATGAGAAAAGGATTGGGGCTAGTGGAAGTAAGGGATGAGGAAGTAGGGGAAGCATAGAGTAAGGGAATGAGAGTAAGTAGGAAAGAGAAAGTTAGAACAGGGGAAGTCGGGGCAAGGAGAGGAGGGGTAGTGAGTAGAATCGAGAAGTATGGAAATAGGGAAAGAGATCAGACGTTTGGAAAGTGGTGAAAGTGTACGGAGGAGGAGTAAGGCAGTAAGAGATTGAGAAAAGGTATAAGATGCGTTGGGATAGAAACTTTAGGAAGTAAGACAGCGCATGTAGATGAGAGACGACGAAGGGCGGAAATGGTAGTTGAAGAGTGAAGGTGAGTAGAAAAAGGGAGTGAAGAGAGGAAAATCGAAGGAAGTTAGAGCAGGGAAGGGGAGGAAGAGTAAGTGGATATGAGAGATGAGAAAGCAGGAAGGTGTGGAGGAAGGAAGTCGGTGTAGCGAGGAGATATGGAGTGAGTGGAATCGAGGGGTGGGGAATTAGGGAAGTGACAGGGTGAGGAAATCTGTAGCGAGAGGAGGGAAGGGGTAATTGCAAAAAGGTGAGGAGAGAGGAAGTACAGGTTGTCAGAGCACTAGAGTTGGGGGTGTGAGTGGAAGTGAGAGGTGGGTAAGTATGGAAAATGAGAGGCTGAAGGAGTCGATGTATGTAGGAGTAGGGAAACTGGAATAGGGGAAGTAGGGCAAGTGATGAAGCGGAAGTAGAATAGGGAAGAGAACGTAGGGAAAAAGGGTGAGTAGGGAATGGAAAGTAAGGAGAGCGAAAGAAGAGGAAATGGGGATAGTGTTAGGAGGGGAGGTAGTGGAAGTTGGGGGGGGTAGTGGAAATGAGAGGTTGAAGAAGTGGATGTGAGTAGGAGGAGGGCAATAGGAATAGGGGGAGTAGGGCAAGTGAAAAAGCAGATTTATAAGAGGGCAGGGATCGTAGGGGAAAAGATCGTGTATGGAATGGGATGTAAGGACAGTGAAAGAAGAGGAAGTAGGGGAAGTAGGGGAGGCATAGAGTAAGGAAATAAGGATAAGTAGAGAAGAGAAAGTTAGGGCAATGAGAGGAGGAGTAGCGAGTAAAATCGAGGAGTATGGAAATAAGGAAAGAGATCAGACGTCTGGAAAGTGGTAAGAGTGTACGGAGGAAAAGTAAGACAGTAAGGGATTGAGAAAAGGTATAAGATCCGAGGAGAGAGAAAGTTTAGGAAGTAAGACGGCGCATGTAGGTGGGATACGACGAAGGAGGAAATCGTAGTAGAGAAGTGAAGGTGAGTCGAAAAAGGGGTGTGAAAAGTGGAAAATCGGAGGAAGTTAGGGCAGTGAAGGGTAGGGGAAGTGAGTAGATATGAGAGATGTGAAAGCAGGAGAAGTGATATGAAGTGAGGGGATGGGAAAGTAGGGATAGCTTATGTGTGGGAAGTAGGGAAAGTAAGAAGTCTAAGGTAGGTGTGAAGAGGGGAAGTCGGTGTAGCGAGGAGATATGGAGTGAGTGGGATTGAGGGGTGGGGAATTATGGAAGTGACAAGGTGACGAAGTCTGTGGTGAGGAGAGGGGAAGTTAGGGTAGTCAGAGCACTACGGGTGGGGGTGTGAGTGAAAGTCAGGGTTGAGTAAGTAGAAGAAATGCGAGGCTGAAGGAGTGAATGTGAGTAGGAGTAGGGCAATTGGAATAGGGCAACTAGGGCAAGTATAGAAGCGGAAGTAGAAGAAGGAAGGGATCGTATAGAAAAAGGTGCAAAGGGAATGAAACGTAAGGAGAGCGAAAGAAGAGGAAATGAGGAAAGGATTGGGGGTAGTGGAAGTGATGGATGGGGTAGTAGGGGAAGCATAGAGTAAGGGAATGAGAGTAAGTAGGAAAGAGAAAGTTAGAAGAGGGGAAGTCGGGGAAAGGAGAGGAGGGGTAGTGAGTATAATCGAGGAGTATGGAAATAAGGACAGAGATCAGACGTCTGGAAAGTGGTGAAAGTGTATAAAGGAGGAGTTAGGCAGTAAGGGAGTGAAGGCAGTTAGAGCAGTGAAGGGGAGGGGGAGTGAGTAGAAATGAGAGATGAGACAGCAGAAGAGTGATATGAAGTGAGGGGAAGGGAAAGTAGAAAGAGTGTATGTGTGGGAAAGTGAGAAGTCTAAAGTAGGTGAGGGATGGGAAAGTCGGTGTAGCAAGGAGATATAGAGTGGATGGAATTGAGGTGTGGGGAACTAAGGAAGTGAGGGGGTGACTAAATGCATGGTGAGGGGAGGGAAGGGGTAGTTGCAAAAAGTGGGTGAGGAGAGGGGAAGTATAGGTAGTCGAGGCACTAGGGGTGAGGGAGTGAGTGGAAGTGAGGGGTGGCTAAGTAGGGAAAATGAGAAACTGAAGGAGTGAATTTGAGTAGGAGTAGGGCAACTGAAATAAGGGTAGTAGGGCAAGTGATGAAGCGGAAGTAGAAGAGGGAAAAGATCGCAGAAAAAAGGGTGCGTAGGGAATGAAAAGTAAGGAGAGCAAAAGAAGAGGAAATGAGGAAAATGATGGGTGGGAGCGGGGTAGTGGAAGTGAGAAATGGGGAAGTGCGGGAAATGCGAGGCTGAAGGAATGGATGTGGGTAGGAGCAGGGCAACTGGAATAAGGGGAGTAGGGTAAGTGATGAAGCGGAAGTAGAAGAGGGAAAGAATAGTAGGAAAAA
>CAKNWT010329652.1:510-11821 GCA_932066315.1 Andricus coriarius | reverse complement strand
ACGTATTTCGTAAAGGAGAATCTGAATCTGTGATAAAAAATTGGGGTTGCCATTTGAAATTACAAAGTTACCCCCACCCCTGCCTCCTGTGGGGGTGGGGGTGGGGTAAATTTTAACAAATCTTTTTTCCCCCTCGAAAATAAAAAGTTTTTATTCCAGACATTTTTTCCGTAGGATGCGTATTTTTTGAGATATTTCGTTGTCTCAAGTTAAAAAAAACACCCTGTATATCCACCTAACCGACGGCATTAACTGCGCGCTGAATCTCGACTCGAGAAGAGTAGAAATGTCCAGCCATTTGAAGCGCAGATAGCACTCGGATGGGTGACCATTTGCGACCTAAGACCAGGTTGTGTATTCACTGCGTTTTAAATGGTGTCGAGCGAGTCAGGTCTCTAGCCGCGGATGACCTTACGCGGCAGACTGGACAGTTAGTAGCCAGTTTGTAGCCTTGGTACAGCCTGCTCAGTTCGAAAAGAAGTGTTTGATATTTCACATTATATATTACATGGTAGCTCTAAGAAAGCATCCAGAGGCGACTGTTGTCATCTTCAACACTCGCGTCCGCTGTGTAAGCATAACAACGGTAACAAACGAACTGCAAACTACACCATGCTCCTAATTTTCTACCTACAACATCATCGCAAATGATTCCATACATCGTATTAAATTAACCAATTACATCATCATCTCATCAGTCACTTGACTTAGTCCGCGGCTATGATGGAAAACCGGGTTCTTTTTAACCCGAGAACAAGTTTGAAAAAAAATATATATGCATATATGAATAAAAATATTCACCTAAGAAAATTTTAGAGAATTAGTTCTAGATTTCATTTATTATTCCAGAATTAATCTTGTGTTCATTCTACGTAGAAAAAATAATTTCTGCCTAATTTTTGTTATTTCGATTTTCCAGAGAAAAGTCATTTCTAGTAGGGACTTAATATTTTAAAAAAAGAATGGAGAATAGAATGCGCAATGAAATCCAAGATAAGAGAGTAAAACTTTCATCTCGACATTCCTTTTTTCTTCACTTTTTACCCTTATATCCTACATCTTTCTTTTTTATTGCATCAAGGATGAAATTTTAAACCTAGATGAGGCTTTTCGGCCTCCAGTTCGGAGGCAACCTTTTATATATATATGTATATGAGTAATATCTATTCTGGGCACTTTAGGTGGCTTAAGGATAGTCTTCTAAGGATTTGTGGGCAGTTTGGCCCTCCGGGTCAACTCGGAACTAATTTCCCCTATGTGCGGCGTTAAATTGAGGATTCTAGGTCCAAATTTAGTATGGATTTCTCAGAAAGGCCTAATAAAGTTTCACCAAAGACTATATTCGTTTTTTATTTTCAAGAAAGATATAAGTTCATTCCACATTCCTGCCTTCTTTTTCTGATCTTAAATTTCGATTTGTAGATGCTTACGTTTAGGTATGAGATGCGATTCTACCCTTTTTCTTATTTATTATTATTATCTACATCTTTTTCTTATTTCGCTTCTGTTACTTTTCCAAAAGAATTTTAACTATGCTTTCTTCTCGTTTTCCTATGTGTCTTCTTTATATCACTACTTTTTTTATCATGCACCTTGTGTCCAATTTACCTGTCTTAAAAAATGGTGGCTCTCAATTTTCTTTACCTTATTCTTTTTTCAATTTGCTAAATTCTATTCTGAATTTTAATATCCTTTTTTTACATTATAAGATACGGATTTATTTACATACCTGTTTTACCTTTGCTACTTCTTTTCCATTTCTTACTTTGAGATTTTTCTTACTCACGTAAATCTAATGAAATGCATTTTTTTTTTTTTTCGAAGAAATCATTTCTTTTTGGATTCAAATGCAATTTATTTCTTCATACAAAAAAATGTGTGCAGTACAAAAAATATTTCTTAATTTAGCGGAGGTCAAAACTACCCCTATAGTTCCCACTTAGCACGCTATATTCCACTCACATTCCGGTAATATTCTATTGGAGCATTGGGAATATTTCCACGGAATACTGTATCCACTTTTTAGGATCATTGAAATGTCCTGAGTGGGTGATATTTCCGTGGACTGTGGCATGAAGATTCCTGGGCAATATTGTGGGAATGTGGCCTTAAATGTGTATTTAAATATTCCTGTTAAACTCTCCCTGACTATAGCTTTGAATTTTATCTGAATTTTCATATGGAATGAAGTCCGAATATTGTCCTGCAAGGGTGTAAAATTTTCCTGTCGAATATTGACGTACTGTTGACTTATTCTCGCACTTAATCAAACTTGAAATATATGTATATTGAAATTGATTTTTTTACATAGATTTCGTAAGCTATTCGCCTCAACCTTTTGTACGGCGCTTTGATATTGCTCTACAGACTCCTCTTAGATATCCCCAGTACCGACACGCCAACTAAAGCATTTATATGCTCTCTTTCCCTCTCTCTGCTCTTTTTGCTCTCTCTTACTATGCGATTTCCTCGAAACTCATGATGATTTCTCACGACAAATTTCAAAGGTTATCCATCAAAGTTTCGCTTCTGCCACGTGGCCCCACTGCCACAAAAGATTTAGAATTTTTGTGTAGATATCTTTTGGTTCATATTTTTCATAACATCATCTTCAAATATAGTACACTTTTTTAATTTTGTATCAAAATCGATCGTATAGGTGAATTGAGGCTTTTACGCCGACACGTTTGCTCCCAGTTGACACAGTTCCGCACATAGAAATTTAAAATAATATTTCGTATATATCTTCTGATTTATATATATACTCTCAGAGCATGCAGGCTGATCCTTGCACGCGGGGCTCTACAAGGATGGACGAGCCCTTTCCCTAACTGCTCGTGGGAACAACAATGACACTACCAAAACAACAAGAAGTTGTAGATGCGGTTCAAAACGATCGAACGCGCAGAACACCCAAACATGGATCGGCAAACAATGCCGATTATCCTAGAGTTCGGGGTGCTGAAAATAATTTAGATGGAAACACGACGACGAAGCGGCAAAACGCCCACATTGAGTGGACGAATCAACTCAAGGATGACTTGCTAGACTGCTACGATGCCAGCATTATCCCTGTCCACCGAGGCTTTATGGCGCGTATGCACACTCTGTGGTGCCCGAAATACCCAGTGCTTCAGCACGTTTCGATGCAATCATTGCGAAATCAACGTGCCTAACTCTGGAAAAATGGATATATACGCGGAGCGCTTTCCCAGCCGCTGCTTGATCAAGCTGCAACCGAAAATGAGGAAGCGACAGTAGGACCAACCGCGGAAATCAGGCACCTTCTGAGAGATGATCACGATTTCAGAATAAGAAGTAACATTAACATGCAAGTTCCGCCTAAGCTCCAAGATCTGGCTGAAATGGATGCCTCCCTTCGTGGAGAGATCTCGCAAGAGTCCGACCTCTGGAACATCAATTGCACAGTTTATGGTGCTGCGAGAGCTTTGACTGATTCAAATCGAAGACTCAAACGGACGATGGATCAAATGACCAAAAGACGCTTTCATCAACTGAACAACAAGATTGGATGGGCAAGACAGCATGCGTCCCGTGTTCAATATGTGATTGACTGCATAACATCTGGTAGACCGTACACGGAAAGTGTTCGAAAGTTCGCCCAAGAACTGAGGACCTTGAATTACACACTGAACAAGTCAAAGCTGCTGACAATCAAGTAGCATATTGTTGACAAAATACGGCGAATATCTGACGCAAGGAGGAGAATACAGAAGAGGGAGAGATGAATAAGGGAGAATCAACAGTTTCTCGCCGACCCATCTCGCCTATTCAGTGATCACCCTATTTCTGTGAAAAATCCACCCACGCCCAACGAGGTAGAGACTTTTTGGAGAGAGGTATACAAGATCCCGAAAACACAACAGTTAAAAGAAGATACTGACAATATCATCCGCTTCAAGGAGCTTAGCGATAACCTTATAAAATCTGAGGAGGAATGTCCATTAATCACTCCCGAAGAGGTGAAAAAGCACCTACAGACACGAAGAACTTTTCCGCTGCTGGACCAGATTGTATCAAGATCTTCTGTTGGAAGAAGTTTACTTCTACACACCAACATTTGGCCCGCATATTTACCTTATATTCAAAGTAGGAGACGCCCATTGCGTAGTGGCTGGTTTCAGGACGCACTATACTCCTACCGGAAGAAGGCAACTTGTCCAACCCAGAGAATTACAGGCCAATAACTTGTATGAATACACTGTATAAGATCTCTACATCTGTCCTAAACAACAGGATTACTCGACAAATTGAGCCTGTGTAGCGTGAGATATACAAACAACGTGGCTCGAAAAGAGGTGTAGCAGGCTGTCGAGAGAACCTGCTAATTGGCAGGTGTGTCTGTAAAAACTCTGCAGCCCATCAGCGCGTCCTGTCAATGGCCTGGATTGACTATCGGAAAGCTTTCGATTCAACGTTTCATAGACTTATCATCTGTCTATTGGAAAGCTTGAAGGTGCATCCACACATATAAAAATGCATAGAGAGATTAATGCCTCTTTGGAAAACTAGTTAACTATCTTATCTGGAAATTATCGTGTTGCAACGAACAACGTCACCATCCAGAGGGGCGTCTTTCAGGGTGATGCTATGAGCCCTTTGCTTTTTGGCATCAAATTTCTACCTCTATATCTCGCACTACGAAATTTTTCTGGATACCTCTGTGGCGACACAAACCCGTGCGAGCGTAAGGTCACTCATGTATTTTATATGGATGACCTGAATATATATGCCTTTGGTAAAAGCAAACTTCAAACTGCCATAAATATCGTCAAGAAGTACACAGGAGAGATTGGGATGGACTTTAGATTGTATAAATGTGCCAAAATTCTTCTAAAGAAAGGAAAGATTGTTGGCGTTCCCCAGGACCCTGAGCTGTGGATATAAGTGTTATTGGACACCCTGTCTGTGACCACCCATCTCTCGGTCGTGAGACGTCGCCATAAATGTGATTTACCGCTGTTCTACTGAGAGTCGGTGTCATTTTTAGATGGCAGTTGCTCTCAGTGGGACCCTGCGGTGGTTGTTTAACCTTATTTTTTAATTATATATACATAAATGTATTTATGCTAAATTTTGTTTCCGTAATTTACAAGTCAGTTAAAAGAAATGCTCTATTACTTTTAAATTTTGGAGAAATCGCGTTCCAAGCGATCATATTGTCGAAAATGGGGTTTTCCCTTAATTTATATGAGCCTTAACGTGCAAGAGATAAATCACAGAAGGACATGATTACGCAAAAGGTTTGAAGATTCAGGAAAATTTTGACATTTTGTGCGGTCTCATTTTTTTCGAGTATTACCTCAGAGGAAAGGGGTTTTGAAAGAGATGACTTCATGCTGTTAGTTTCAATGTATAACAAGTCTTGAATTTTCACTTCAAAAAAGCAATGGTACTAATTTGAGGAAAGTTATAGTGTGATAATAAAGAATCGTGAAAAAGTATCTCGTAACTGAAAACTAAAGAGGATTAGATTAGGAAGCGACGGGAGCCTCTGCATGTTTTACACAGAATCGCTCGTATCGAACATGGGAGTCGTGAAAGCGTGAGCAACAATGTATATCTAACTTTGTATAACATTATACAGGAACTCGTGCTCGGTGGGCAAACTCAGTGGTGCGGCGCATTTATGCTAATTTATTCCAGGAACCAGGTTGGAGTCGCACGAGTCCCGACCTAACCTCACGTGACTGGCTTCTGCCTACCGCGATCTTTTTCACCCTTAAATATGTGCGTATTTCTAAGTGTGTCCAAATGCCCCGGTTTAGTTTCTTTCGGCTATGCATCCGTTAAAGTATCTGGAAAAATAACAAAAAAATAACAAAAAAAGAAGAATCGGAAAATGCGGAAAAGTAGAGAACAAATAGCCATACTGATAAGAAGTGCTGCCCAAAAAAGTTTATTTATTTAACACAAAAAATGCACTGCATGTCCAGGAGAATGTTTTCACATTTTTACGAAACTTACTTTATTTTTAAAGAAATTCATTATACATGAAAAATGTTAAATTTAACTTATTCTCAACTTTACACTGTAGATCTTTTTTCGAACTAACCGAAACTCCAATAACCTTATTAACCAGAAACTAAATGTTTCAACTGCTCGTAAAATGTATTTTCCAAACATGCATACCTGATGAGGCTCAACGTCATTGAACGAAAGCTCGTTTTTCAATAAAGATTTTAATAATGACTAGTAGATCAAAAACCGACATTCCACCGACAAACTAAATTAAACTAACACTAGTCAACAAAACAAACATCTTTTTAATAAAATAGAGAATGTTCAGATTGCACTGAGAGGTATTCCAAATATCGTACATATTTGAAAGAGGCATGCCTATAAAAACTGTGAGAGGAAAATGAGAGAAGTATATAGAAATGGAATTTCGACTATTGATATCTGACCTCTGACGCCCAGTCTATCTTCTACCCTTGATCTCTGAACTATGAAATCTCACCTTTAAGACCTAATTTCGTACATAAGATCTTTTATCTTAGGTCTTTTACTACAAGACCTCTCAACTACTAAGCCTTACTTCTTATATATGACCTCTTACCTCGTCACATTGACAGCGGACCTCTAGCCTATCACATCTGACTTCTGAATTGACCTCTTACCTTTAAACCCTAAGTTCCCAATTAAGACCTTTCACATTTGTCCTTTGTACTCTGACCTTGGACCTCTGATGATCTAAGACCGCTAAGACCTCCAGCCTTCGACATCTCGCGTCTAAGCTGATCATTTCACCTTTGAACCATAACCTCTGAGATATGGCCTCTCACCTTTGACCTTTGACACTTTGTCATTTCAGTTTCAATGTTTAATTCCAACTGAACCATATTTAAGTAGAGTACCGTCTCTCGGAGGCAGTAGTGATTTAAAAGTTTGATCAGACCCAAAGAAAATTGAGAATAATAGAATGTGGACTCCTTCTTTTTCAGCAAACAAGACGAGCAGAATCTCGTTAATGTGCGACACGTGCTTGCACCCAGCCGTATGTAAGAAGCCTTATGGGATTTTCCGACGGCAGCTAGACCGCAAACCCTTACATGTTTTCAGAGAGCTTTGCTATTATTGCATTCCCAGCATTTTCTGTAGTTCCTCTATTCGAAAGAAGACCGACAGATCCATTTAACGAGAGCCTTCGATCGTACTAAGTTGCTGATAACACAGCTCCACAAAAAAAAAATCGAGTAAAGTACCCCTGGAGTCTGACTATGTATATCATATGTTTTCGGGGTGGATGAATCCAAATGTAAGGTGAAACATCATTCGTACCTATGAAAAGTGGCCATATCCTATGTTTTCGAGATCGCTGAGTACGTATCCGGAGTCGTTGTGGTTCTATGACGTCACACATTGTCCCTTACCTCAAAGAAAAACGGTGAATTGGTAATTTTATGTAAAACATATATTTTTTCAATGCAAAGTGGTCATATCCTATGTTTTCGAGGTCGCTGAGTACGAATTCGGAGTTGTTGTAATGCATTTAAAAAATACATGTTTTACATAAAATTACCAATTCACCTTTTTTCTTTGAGGTTAGGGACGATGCGTGACGTCATAGAACCACAACGGCTCCGGATTCGTACTCAGCGACATCGAAAACATAGGATATGACCACTTTTCATAGGCACGAATTATGTTTCACCTTAACCCTTCTAAAAAAAGTCAGGAATTGAAAATACATTTTTTTTCAATGTTGCATATACAGATTCAAAAGTTAGAAATTCAGAATCTACGGGTTTCAACGATTTCAGATACCTAAAAATTTTCCTGCAAAATTTTAAATTAGGATAAATATAATGTATCTTGTAAAGGGAAAGATATACGTCAAAACGGACAAAATTTTCAGATTCACCATCAGAGTCATTTAATTAATATATAAATATTAGTAATTAAATAGAAGTAAAAAGAGAATATGCATAAATAAATATAAATAAATAATATAAATAACCTGGGAAATATAAAAGGGATTAGGTTTTATGGCATTCTATTCCTGGGCCACTAATAAAAGGATTATCCTTCACACCCAAGCTCTGACGATTTCTGAACATTTCTCATGAATTCAGACTTTTCCTGACGATTTCTGTCGCGAAACGTAACAAAAGTAGTCAGAAATCGTCAGAAGTCCTGACTTTTTTTTTAGTAAGGAAATCAGCGATTTTCATGTTTTTTTTAGGTTTTGGACGAAATCTGACCTGATGAAGCGAAACGGACCCCGAATTTGGATTCAGCCACCCCGAAAACATTTGATAGACATAGTCAGACTCCAGGGGTACTTTTCTCAATTTTTTTGGTGGAGCTGTGTAATAGTGTAAATCTTTTCAAGCTTTAGGAACTATTTTCTTTATTTGATAGTTGATGGCAAATTGAATTCTACTTCTAGAACAGATTTTAGAAGAAAACGAGTGTTTCAGAGGTCAAAAAAGTATTTTTTACAACACTATCATGAAAATGGCGTGTTTTCGTACTCATGACCTGTGTGTAATGTGGCGCATTTCGAGCGATGCGAATAAAGAACGTACGAAATGAGGAATGCTTACGAAAAGGTCTCTTTTCGTAAGCATTCCACATTTTCACAATAAGTGAAAGGAAGATAGTTAGATAAATACGGAAATAGGTCGATGTATTCAGCGACAACTGAAGCGCCCTCGTCTCGCGACTTACCGTGCAGAAATATATACGCTATAAAAACTAATCGGCACTTAAAATATTAAATTTTGTTTTTTAAAATGGATGACATTTCATTATGAGTAAACTATAAACTTTTATTTGTAATTTGTATTCAAAAAGTAATTTTTCATTTATACAATTTAAATTTTCCCGTAACTTTGACTTGAGCAACTATAGCGCACCTAGCGGCGGAGAGGCTACTGGCTTTTATAACCTTATTTCTGAATGCCGTCACGCGTTTGTTCAGTTTTTCTTCAAAAGTTAAATCAATGTGATTGGTCTTTTTTCAGTCGGGGGGCTTCGCCCCCCAAACCCTCCGGCCGGGGCTTCGCCCTCTGCAACCCCCACCCCCAGTGCTGCCCCCCTACCCCCCGTGGGCGACTTTGATCAGGTAGGGTTTTTTTCACGCTTTTCATGATCTTGTTGTAAAAAGTATCGTGCATGTCTCGTGGTTGGCCTTTTTCTTGACTCGTGCAGTGTTTTTAGACTCGTCCTAAAAACACTGCACTTGTCACGAAAAGGCCATCGCCTACCACTTGTAATGCAATATACTATTTCGCGGATGCATTGATGGGATAAGGTAAATAGTCCGGGTCTGGAATTAAAACGTCATTTGTGATAGTGTTGGTCGAAAAGTTACTGTTCTCGGGAAATATATCAAATTAATGATAAGGTATTACCATTTCCGAATAATGGTAATGCAAACAAAGTATATTACTGTAATCAAATGATAGAATTTTTCTTTATATCGGCAAGAATGATCACATTTTTTAAGAAGTATAATATGTTGAAGTAATTATTTTTCAATTTAGGAAGTTATATTTTCGTATTCCTGATGCAGGCTAAATTAGTTTCAATTTAGTGAAAATAACTAAAAAATTAATAAATAAAAATAAATAGAACGCATTAAGAATTGATTTTAGAAGATCTATAGGTTTTAAATCTTAGAAAATAATGAAAAATTCTCTTAAGATATTTATGGTCGATTTTTTTTCGGGAGAATAAGCACAATGTATGTATCATAGGGACCAGAGAAGGAATTAAAGATAGCATGAACCAATGGAGCGTAAAAACAACTCACGTGACCTTCCATGAGGGTAGGAAAAGAGCAGTTTACGATGCGACATTAAATCTTCGTACAGTTTACCGTCCGTTACTTTTAGAGGTATACGAAAACGCGAACACGCCCCATACCGACGCGACGTCTTTACGGTTGAGGATTAATTTAGACGACTTCCTGAAATGCCATGTTATCGTTAAAGGACTCACTCTCGAACCCCTTCAGTAAAGCAGTATTTTTTCTCTTGCAAATTTAAATCAGTTTCCAAAAATACCATTCAAAAACTGAACATCGAAATAATTTATTACCATTTAGGGATTTTTTTAAATCCAGCGAATTCGAAAATATTTTGAAACATTTATTAACGCCAAGTTTTACTTTAATATGGTTGTTTCTTAGCCTAATGGTCAAAAATGAATGATTGCTAAACTAAACATCGAAAAATGTATGGCGAAACACAAATGTTCCTCACACTTGAAAGATTAAGAAGTGAACGGAGGAGAATTTACGAATTCTGAATTTGAACTTTAAAATTTAAATAACTGACATTCTGCACATCCTGCAAATTGTATACATTTACAGTAGAGAAAACCTGTACGAGATGAAAAGAAAAACGTTTTAAGTCCTAATACACTCAACTTCCGATATAAGGACCACCGATTTACGAGTTCCTAGAACTGCTGGCCCACGCAGTTTCGTAGTGAGAGTGGAGCCCCTCGGGATCGAGGGGCGGTGCTCAACGAGGCGTGAAACACCAGCAGCGTAGCGACAAAGGGGCAGTTAACGGTAACTCACGCGCGTATAATGCATAATAGGTTCTAAGCCGCCTACTGTTTACGTTTTAATGCCTCCGATTGAGGATCAAGGCCAGTGTGAGCCATCCCGGAAACTCTTCTTATGTCAAAATTTGAGTGCATTGATAAACGATGAACAAGCGGGGAAAGTATTGCATAATATATTACAGCTAAAACATTTATTTAAAAAATATCAATGCCATCATATGAATTACATTAGGCGTTCATCATATATTTTATAATTTCTCACAACGTTAGAATTTTTATTCAGATGGTGGTATTCTGGTATGAAATGGATATTCACACTTTAAGCCTTTACGATCAATGGTCAAAGGACATATTGCATAAATTGATTAAAAAATAATCCAAAACTGTTATACAAATTTTACAACCCCTAAACTGTATAGTATTCAAAATGCAACCATGACAGGTTGGGCTACCAACTATAATAGACTAGAAAATTACGAATAATTTTACTTGATTTGTTAGTAAAAGGCACGAAATTGCTTATTTATCAAAAGTCGTTTGTTCGGTAGCACTTGCTTTTTTGTAATCGAATGAACCTGTGAAAGAATAGTGAAAGGCATTCAATTCCTTAAAAAATTAAGGTCCCGGAAGCTGGAATTACAACATTGCCATATCGATATGAGTACTATGCCATAATTTAGTGCTTATTTAGTGCTAATTTATGCTGCAGAAAAAAAATTTTGTGCCCGGTAATTTTGGTCAAAAACATGTAGTAATGCCAGCTTCAGCT
>CAKNWT010329650.1:0-11611 GCA_932066315.1 Andricus coriarius | reverse complement strand
ACGAAACCACGTGGCGTGGTTCGCTTGTTGGTTTTCCGCTCGCCGGCGGAGTTGAGATGCGCGCGCAGTGTCTTTGTTTGAATGCGGCACGTGTTCAACGTAACGAAGCACGACGGTACCCACGCGCGTGAGACGCCAACTGGTTTCTCGAATTTTTTTTTTATGTGAGGAACGAACTTATTCAGACCTCACAGGAGGCACCATGTTTTGTATCGATTGCCTAGCCTTAGGTGGCTCAGGTAATCTAGTTTCGATGGACGTTTTTTCAAACTTACTATTCACTACACTTGAACCGAGCTTATTTCTAGGATGAGGAATTCTGGGTAGGTAAACGTGAAAAACGCGAGATTATGGGAAAAAGCCGTGAATGGCGCAAAAAACCCAGATTTATTCGATTTACTTTGATACATTTAAATACGCGAGATGCACTTGAAAACGGCCACGTGGTCGCGGCCAACCGACGTTGGCGTCGCACACTCGTGGTCGCGATGCTTGTTTTTAATATATTTTAGCTATGACATCCTGACTTCCGTTCGATAGGAATCAGTGGTGGCAAGAACACATCCTGATTAGCTGAGTCGTAATCAGTGGAATTTTGGAGATAGTTTGCCTGAGAGGTGACCGGACGCGACGGAGCTCCGTACCGACCGGAATCGATTGATGGATCGAACACGACTGAGTGCACGGTAGCCAACGCCTCTCGCCCGCTCTTCGACACTCATTCTCTCTCTCTTTTTCTTTCTTAGCGCCCTCCCATCTACCTTCTAGAACAATTTAATTTGTAATCTGGCGTGTGGAGATTCATACTACGTGGATCAATCCACGATACAAGTGTTACGAAAAGATCAGGATTAGCTTGGAGATTTATACAAGAGTTTAGATTGGCAATTGGTTGAAAAAATTATTTCATCTGCATGTAGCAGATGCTAACAGTATATGATAAGCGATACATGAGATAGAAAAATATACGGAAAGCGATGTTCATCTCTGCTTTTACACATGTTGTAATTTTTAGTTATTCTGGAGGTTCAATGGGGAATAAGTATAGGAAATATGGAAAATTTTGAGATCTGGCGTGTCATTTCATAAATGATAAAAGTTAGTATATATAGCAGCCATTTATCAAGTCACTCTTTATACCCAGATCTTCAAAAATCATTTTACTCTTTTATTTCTGTGTCATTGTGACTATGTAAAAAAATAAAGATTACTTTTGCCACTCTACTCCTCACGTTCATGTGTTTTCTTTTCTTTAATGGTAAGTGTAATGTAATATTATAATTATTACTTATAACAAACATTACATGTGGTTTCAAACATGTTTACTTGAAAGTATCCAGTTAACATTTGATGCCTTTTTAATTGAAATTAGTGTGAATTTAAAAATGTATTCTGGGAGTAATTTTGATTCCTAGAATTCATGAACTTACAGCTTTGAATTGTTTAATCATCATTATTGAATTTAATTGTGCTTTGTGAATTTCAAAATCTCATTGGATAAGTTTCCGAATGAGAATGGGTTGAAAATATAAATCAGACTTCTAATATTGTGAAGCACATTCACAATTTTTTTTTATTTCGTATTTACTCATCAATAATTATTAGTTAGCGTCTTACAACTGGAGTACGAAATTCGTAGAAGAGCGTCCTCGCCTTAACACGCAATCATCGATTTTATTCCATTCTGAAATGGTTTCGCGCAATAATTATATACCTTTGATTTTACCCTTTCCGTACTGGAATTTGTCTGGTGTCATTCAGTAGCGTAATAGCCATGATCTTCTCTATTTCTAAATTAGTATTATAGTTTTTTATTAATGGCAATATTCTGAACGGCTTCAATCTCGGGGAATGCTTTACTTTCGCTGTGAAAATATTCTAGAATTGTATTCTTCATAGTTTTGAGAGAGATGCACAAAGATTCAACTGAGATCGGTGCAGTTTTCGTTGTCTTATATGAATATAATTCAATAAAATTATAAAAATAGCTTAAATAGTTCTCATAGTGAGCGTCGAAGTTGAAGTTCAATTAAACCAGAAGGTCGGATGCAATGCTTGAACTGTTTGCACGAAGTATTGCAGCCTCAGCCTGAGTTATGGAGGAAGGTACCGGCGTAAACACGTCAACAAATGGAGGTATGATTGTATGGGTGTCCCTCGATGATACACCGCCGGTGCATAGAGTCATCCGCCTTTCTTTCCTAGTCCTTCTCCACCAACTTATTCCTTACCATCCCTGAACTAACTACACCATGCATCTAAGGATTTCAAGTCTCTATATCTCTGTCAATAGTGAGTCGATTCTCCGCAAACAAAGTCACACTTGGAATGAGATGAATCTTCATGTATATTAAGGGTCAAGCATAATATATGCCTATATTCATAGGATGAAAGGCGAGACCCGCAAGTTATTCTCCTATTCAAAATAAAAAAAGGAACTATTCTTAAAGAAATAAAAAAACTAGGAAAATTACTGCAAATGATTAAAAGATAAAATCCTCAGCAGAACTTATCATTCTACCGACTTAGGTTTTGCCCCACGCCAGTCGTGGGAACAGAATTTGCTGACATTTGCATTTCTGTAATTAGTGCATACAACCAACATTCCACTGGTAGCTCATCCTTACCTTCTAAACCATAAAAACCGTAACCTGGCGAAAACTTCCCCACCCACATCCACCGGCAGTGCACCTAAGAGGAGCGTCCCACAAGAATCATCATAGCAGTTTTATGTGCTTCTTAAACCGATCAAGTAATCTCTAAAAGGATAATTCCTTCGTGAAAAGGCTAAAGCGCTTCTCTGGTTGAATACGCCGGTACCTTGCGTTAACCATTACTGTTTACTTCGCAATAAAAAAATTGTATAATATTTATATTTATATAGGCTTTGCCTTTAAGGAGAGTTGAAGTGTAAAAAGGAATTTTTGTAACTGGAGCACGCTGAAACCGTAAACGTAAAAAGGACGTTAAGATCTCCTTGCAATGGAGTGCAAAAATCAAAATCTGGCCACCAAGAAAAAAGTTTCTCCCAGCTTTCTCTTTTCTAATGATTTTCTTTCGTATTGTTGTTGGGTAGAAGTTTATTTACTGGAAAATAGCGGCATGTTCTGCTCCCTCTCTAAATTCAAAATTTAAGCGAAGTCCGTTTTTCCGATTACGAGTTTCAGACAGCCCCGCGAAATAAATTAAGAAAATATAATAAAACGGAGTGAGATATCTTATCCATTCTTAAAATCTCGTCGTCCTGATGGTAGATTTAATGCACCGAATTGTTGTATAATTAAACACATCGTTCCAATTTTTATATTCTGTAAACAACATTTTGCTTCAAATACTTTAACCATGTTTTTTAAGACACAATTATATTTTCGAAATCATATGTTTTGCTTTGCCGATTTACGTGGATAGAATTCGTTTTGCTTGTAAAGATCTACGCGTAACTGAACACAGATTTGGGCTTGATAAAATATACTAGTATTTGTGACAAAGATACCTGAATTTTTTATTTAAAATAAAATCCCACGAACCATTTAGGTAATAGCACTATCGGATGAGAGAAAATGAATACAAATCCACATAAAAGGAAGTCCTAGACAGACTTCATCATTTTTATGGAAAACTTATGTCTGTTATCTCCATGCATATCATTTGAAGACGAAGGGCATATCCACTACAATGGACAATCAACATCATTTTATTATCTTCATTCAATTATGAATAATTTAAAAATAACTATAAATTACTTTTAAACTGAAACAATACTTGAAGTTCTTTTTCAATTGCACGTTTGATCACTATAATTCACTTCTGCATCACTTTTGTAATCCACACAAGAAGAACTGGGTCCGAAACTGAGTGCACTAGATGAGATAAAAATATAATATGATGTAATATAATTTATTTTTAGCTCATAAATCAATAAAGTAAGTATGATTTTAGCAAATACACCTTAATCTAATATGCTGTACACTTAATCTTCAACACTATCTTCCTCTATCACGGGATTCATACTATTTTGTGTAAACAATTTACTGAGAAATTCAGCAGGCCTTACGACATTCGACAAGTACTTTGCTTGTGTACTTTGCAGGCAACTGTTCTTCGATCATTGGCACATTCACCAGCGTATCTTTGAATTCCTGCAATACTCACATTGTTTGGTCTGTAATAATCAATGAAACATATATGTATATAATTTTCACAAATTGCAAATTGATAGACCCATTCTCATTCATCAGTTCGGCCAAGTACGAAACTGCTTGTGAGAGTTGATAGGAAGCCATAAAACTGATTTTCAGGCCTGGCTCCGTCATATCAGGAAAATCAGGAATGTCTTTGTACGAGACACGTTGAAACGTAAGCTTTTTACGAAACCGGCCCTTCTCCTCAGCCTCGTTAGCTAAAGTGTTTTCGACATCAAATTGATGTTTCATTCTCGTTACTTTTTCTTCTAAATGCACCGCATCTGATTGTAAAGCCTTTCCAAATTGATTGTGCAGAAATGCTGCAATTTTAAATACAGTCCAACCTTCGGAAATAGTTTTTTAAAACAATTTTATGGTCTAGTAATCGATAATTTTGTTTACTTATTGCATAGACAGACTGCAATATCCACCGAATTTTTGCGCTGGAATGGGACTGATTTTATTCTGTAAATGTCAACTGCTTTCGATAACCTTTTAACGCTGGCATCAGTGCGGTAAAGCTTTTGGACTCCAGTACGTATTTTGCTCAACGAAAACCACGATCAAGGAAGAATGTGTCGGAAACAAACCATTCGGATCTTCAATCAGATTGTTTATAATTTCAACGTCATTCAGGCTCGCATGAAGTGGTCCTGCCATGTTTAGTGCTTGTCCAGTTGCTGTGTAGATAGTAAAAGGCTTGCATAAGGGTATCCTTTCTTTGACCCGAGTAAGATTTTCGCTGGTACTCGTTATTACTGTTTTTCTGATGGCGACCATCAGTACCGTCACAAATTAACATTAGCTCATTATCAGAATTGAATAAAATTTGGAGACATCAGTAGTGTGAAAATCAATTTGGGCACGTCTAGAGATAGCACTTAATATAAATCGTGAGGGTAAAACATCTTTTTCAAAAGAGTTCATGACAGATGTGGAACAGTCTGAAACAAGCTGCTCTCTTTCTAATTACAAAATTGCAGCAACCATTTTGTTGAGATAGGTTGTATTACATCGCGGGTTTGAGTGTTTCGCATTGAAATTAGCATTTCGTGCTTAAACTTTCAAGTAATTCCGATAGCTTTGAATTTTTCACTTTTGCGAAATTCGAATATACATGTAAATGACCTAATTCTTCGTCAAAGAACGGACATTTTTTTTAATATGCTTGACAATAACGGTTACCTTCCGGAATATAAATCCTTTTTTTAACATAGGATTGTACGTGTGCCAGTTTCAGAACTACTGTTAAATCTTGTGGATTGTAACATACACAACAATATTTGTGCGTTGCCTCAGTCCTTTAGCTTGAACGCGAATATGCTTGCAATCTTCGCCTACTTTAGAATTTGTAATGCTTGTTTTGAACTCTGTATCTTTGTCGCTTGATTACGAAGAATTGTCGCTCTCACAATCTGTTTCTTCATTATCAGGATATCGTCACCACGTGGAGGTGCCCTAGATATAGAGATCATAAGTGCGAGTCGCATTAATTCATTTGGTCAGTGGCTATGCTACACTGGATCTCAATTCATCGGACGGACGGTCGGCGACTAACGGTTTCTAACGCACACCCAAAAGGATCAGAAACTGTAAAAGAAACTGTAAATTACAGTATACTTATGATACATCTGGATACACCAGTGGTCGGTATGCTCTTGACCAAGTCAGGGTAGCCTGACCGGCCTGACCAACGAGCTATTTTCTGGTCAGGTACCCGCGAGCTTGGGCAGACCAACCCTTCCCTCAGGGGTCCTTTGTTGGAAAATGGGAGAAAAATTTGAAATTAACATTTCTTAATTCTGAAATCCGCGATTTAAAAATCATGTATTTTGAATCTACATATTTTTCCGATTCCAACGATATAAAATTTGTCTATAAAGGATAACAATTTGAGAAGTATTTAGTACAAAATTAAATGTTGAGCTAAAGTTTCTTGATATTAAACTCCTTCAAATTTTCAACTTTTCTTGGCAAGTAATATATCATTTGAATCGGAAAAATTCGTAGATGCTGATTATGCTATTTTCAAATCGCTAGTTGAAAAATTAAAACTTTTTAAATTTCCTTACATTGACCTGCCTGTGGACAAAAGACCCTTGCTGGAGTAAGCTCACTCACACTGAGGTTCATGAACAGACCGAAAAGTAGTAGAAAAAATTATTCCGGGACGAACCTGAGCGTACCTGAAAAGTGAGAAAAAAGTTTGCCGAGCACTGGGACCTAGTGAAATGGGTCAAACCATGTGAATTCGAATTCGCAATCACCCAATTGTGAAATCTTCCAATGCGAGCTACTTGTCGCAAATCATAAGGCCTGCTTAAATTCTCGGTAAATAGTTTACAAAAATGAATATGAATGCCGTGATATTAGGAAGACATTGACGAAGATTAAGTCTGTATAGCGTATTATTTTCGTCATCAGATAAGAAGTAATAATGAGTACCAGCGAAAATCTTAGTCGGACCAAAAAAAGGTTCCCCTATGAAAGCCTTTTACTATCTGCACAACAACCGGATTAGGACTAGACGTGGAAGTATGCGAACCTGAATGACGCTGAAATTATAAAAAAATCTTATAGAAGATCCGCATGATTTGCGTCAATTAATAAATGAAGGCGATAAATTCGTCCTTGATCGTGGTTTTCGAGATGCGAAATACGTATTGAAGTCCAAAGGCTTTACCGTACTGATACCAGCGTTAAAGGGTAAGCTCGTACTTGGCCGAAATGATAAATGAGAATGGGTCTATCAATTTGCAATTTGTGAAAGAGCAGGCAAATATTCTAAAGGTCTAGGTACATTTAAGACAGATTAGTTGAAAATTATGTAGATGTTGCATTGATTGCAGACCAGACAGTGTGAGTATTGCTGAAATTCTCATTAAATTGTTTACACTAGGGTTTCTATTAGAACCAATTTGTGGTTCCAAAGAAGCAGCAACAAAAAGGAACCTCTCTTGCTGAAAATGAACCCAAAATGGTAAATGGTTTCTAAATTAACCCAAAGTATGGATTAAAAAAAGGGTTCCAATAGAGCCCTTTTTTACTTCTGCCTTGACTCACTTCGAACATTTGACAAGTTAATGATGCACATTTTACTTTGTAATTCGGATTAAATGATATTGCACTGGGAAAAGTTTAAAGAAGAAACTAAAATTATAGACGTTAGTCATTCTGGAAAGGAAGATATTGCACATAAAATATGACAGCTTTTGAGGTTATGTTGAAAATTCGACGATTGCAACTGCGCATGTGCTAAAAAAGCGCGATACTATTTAAAATGATGTAATTTACACTTTCAGTATTACGTGAATATTACATTTTGTAGGAAGTAGTTAGGTATTTCTGTCATTTAATTTAATTTGGTTTTAAAAAGAATAAAAAAGGTTTTTTTAAATATTTATCTGTATTATTATAAATAGTATTTATTGATTTCAAATAGTCCCGCGCTTTTCGGCACATAAGCAGTTGAAAATGTGAATAGCCATCTATCGGATATCAAAGACCTAAAAAAACCCTCAAAAGAGTTTCCAAATCATACTTACTTTATTGATTTATAAGATAAAAATTAGGTTGCCCACTCTCATGGAATGACATACATATTAGGGGCCATAACTTTATTGTTATTTTTTTTAACCATTAAGTAATCCTTTGATCAATTTAATAAAAAGATATTTAAAAAATACGTAAAATTTCCATGTTTCCGAAAAATTGGAATAACTCGAGAAATATTCAACATTTTTCCAACTTCTTCGTCTAATTTTAAAGGTAAGTAAGTTTTTATAGTATTTTGCTAAATTTTTAAGATATTTTTAGTATTTTTTCACTAGATTCTACTCTAGGATCGAACTTGGTGCAAAAAAGTCGCAAAATTTTAAATAATAATGATATTCACCACATGATTGAAAAAATTCAAAACACTAATATTTATATAAATATTAGTAAAATTTGTTAAAATACGTTAAGTCACGATTGAAAGAAAATGTCTGTCAATATCAAAATTTAAATTGTTCTATTTTGAAGTTATATTTTTATCTTTAAATTTTAAGGCGATTTAAAACTTTGAATTTTTTATATTATAAAATATAAAAGGCAAATCGAGTTTTGAAAAAAACAAAAAACTGAACGGTTTTCATTTTGCATCTTTTAAAAAAATCATTTAATCCGAATGGTTTTTTAGTTTTAATCATCTTTAGTTCAGAATGATTTTAGTTGTGTAATTAAAGTTTGACGCATTAAAAATAAAAAATTTACCTTCTGTAGGTAAGCATTTTTCGGTTAAAATGTGAACTATTACAATTGAAAATTCATCCCATTGGTTGACAATTTAACTATTAGGTGAAAAATTATTTGTTTGAAACTTCTTTTTTTACTGAAAATGTAATTATTCCAGTTGAAGACTTATGGTTTTAGGTGAAAGTTTATCTGTTTGGTTGAAAATCTAAGTACTTTATTGAAAATATGTTTTTTGGATTGAAAGTTAATTTTTTTTGACTGATAATTTAACTACTCAGCTAAAGATTCATCATGTAAGTTGAAAATATATTTGTGGTCCAAAATTAATATTTTTGTTAAAAATTCATATTTTTAGTGAAAAACTCGACGGGGAATCATATAAAATAAGTTTGTTATGCTTGAAAGTTCAACAATTTGGTTGAAATTTTTGGTTATGTCTTTTGAGTAAAAAAATCGTTTTTGGGTGAAAATTCAACTGTATTTTTCAATATGCTTCTTTTCGTTTCGAGAATTTGAAGATTCGCCATCTTAGTTGAAAATTCATCTCTTCGTTGAAAATATAATTATTTTATTAATATTTGAATTATTTTGTTGAAAATTCGTCTTTGATTAAATTCAGTAAAAATTCCAACTTACTCAAGTTTAGAGGTTGCCTTTTCTGACGACATTTTACAACTTTTAGACGAACACAAAATCATATTCATGTATGATTCTATCTAAAAGAAGTGGCGGAACCAAATGTTGCATAAACTGTTGTCATTTTGTTAGGTTGAGATTAGGATGTCAAGAAAAAAATTGAATAAATTTAGTTTTGTCATTGGTTTTATTGTCAATTTGTTAAAAGCATTAGGCTTTTACAAAAACAATAGTTTTACTTGACGTAGACAGTCGACCTTCCTCTTTCTTCCATACCCTATAATCATTCGCTCTATATTTTATCATCCTTCACTCTTCTCTATGAAACTCAAGTATTTTATGTCACGCAGTCAGGATTTACGCGTTTTATCAGGGTATTTTTATATCTGAAAGTAGCCGCTTGAACAGGAGGAGCGACAGCGAATGCGCATGTACGCAGTCCAATTATGAGTTCATAATACTCCTAGGATGATTATGGGCTTATAACCGTTCTCCGCACTTGCGCATTCGCTGTCGCCCGTGTACGATTATGGTCGCCTCAGTGTAAAGTCAAAAAGTCAGATATGATAAACTTGTAAACTGTACCTTTGTTACATAAAATATTGCGTGCACCAAGGAGGTAAACGTCTCTTTACCTAAACGTGAATTATGCAATAACGAGGAGAAGACGAGCGCGAGTCGAAGCCGAGTATTGCAAACACGCGAGGGTAAAAAGACAGAGTAAGCCTCCTAGGTATACAGTATACTATTATATAATACATTAAATTTCACTTGAACTGATTTCGTAAGGGGCGATAATCGTAAGGGACGAAAGTAAGGATTGTTAGTGGCGGCGGTTTCCACCTCCCCCCATGCCACTCCGTCTACCCATTCCACCCCCTCCACCCCTTCCTCCCATTCCTCCCCATCCACCCATTCCACTCCTTCCACTTGATCTGCCCTGGTTTCCAAAACCTTGTCTTTGTCTATTTCTATTGCGTTCCATTGCCCTTTCTACTTGTTCTCTAGTGCAGTGCCTGCCAGAATTCCGACCCTCTTTTTCTGAATCTTTCTCCTCCGAATCACTTTCCTCCTCGACAGTTCTGTGTTCTCTATCATATAATGGATAATACACTCTTTCGCCTAGGAATATTCCAAGTACAAACCTGCCCAGTTCGTATAGACAGTCTGGCTCCGGAAGCGGATGAAGATCGCGATTATCGTCTTCATAGTAAAGACGAGAGCTCGGAGTGTACCGACGTGGTGCTCGGGCTACAGGGTGAGACCGTTCACGCTCCGACCTTTCAGGCCCAGAACCATTTCCCGCTGGGGCGACAGGGTGCGACACTTCAGGCTCTGTCCGTTGAGGCCCCGAACCACTTGCCGGCTGTTCACTAGATTCTGTAAGAAACAGTAGAAATAGATAAGTGTTAATACTTAATTATTCGTTGTGTACGAACGAAGTGCATTTTTCTTTTCACGGTCGAGCGTGCGTTGGCAAGAAAGCGGCGCACAGTGTTCCGGATGGTCGAAATGGTGATCAAAAGTCGAAAAATGAGTTTTATTTTTTTTATGAAATATCGATGTCTATCCATGAAAGAGTATCTAAAGTACATGACACTACACAAATAATAAAAAAATATTATTTCAAGACATTTTTCAGGTTTCAAAGTTCAACAAATTGGAGAAGTCGCTCTCAACGCCTAATGTGTACCCATATATACCTCGAATTTAGGAGATGCTGTATCCACACCAGTACAAATATTTAAAAAATGGTTATGTAAAATTGCAGTGTATTATCTCCTTTAAGTGATTCACGTGTTAGAAATGTCATATTTATCGATGTAATTAAGTTTTTTTATTAATGTTTTTCGGGTAAAAATATTTCTCATTTAATCAGCTTTCGATTGAAAAAACATTAAGTTACCAGGCTTTGCCACGAAATTCGGAAATGCTAAGTTATTGTGAAAGAATTAATGAATTGATTTCCATGAAAGATTATTGCGGCAATTTTCGACTTTTCAAACGGGACAGTAATTACGAAAGCTACACAGGCAGGAATTCGCGCGCGTTGAGGCGCGTGTTTGCCTATTATAACAATTTTATGAAATAGTGATTTTAATTTACACAGTTTTTAGTATTTTGCTATTCAGATATTCAATATTCTATTTAGTTAATTTTTGTTGTAAATTAATTTATTTTAAAGAATCATCAAATATAATTTCAAAAATTTAAAGCAAAATGTTCTCATATGGTAACTTTACGATGATTCAACAATGGTGCTACAACCGCGGACTAGGTTTTATTAATAGAAGTGAAAAATTGTAACGTGGTATTTTTTACCCGTTACAAAAATTTGAAATTAAACTGATTCTGGGGTTTATAATAAACTACCCGATCGAAATAAAACTCGATGACCAAGGGTCCCACGAATTCCAAAGAGTACTCTCGATAATTATAAGAATATTTATTTATCCTTGTATGTTTCTATTTTTTATTGCACATGTGACCGAGATGGAGGCGTCACAATGAGAAATACGAATGTAACAATTTCAAATGGAACCTGAACTCCCGCC
>CAKNWT010329649.1:5965-17967 GCA_932066315.1 Andricus coriarius | reverse complement strand
ATATGTCACATGGAGTAATTGTGAGGTTCGCCTCGCTTTGTGTGGAATGTCTACAAGAGTATTTTGATTAGTGCTTCATTGAGGATTTCAAATTCACCGCCAAAAAGTAGCCAATAAAAACCCTCTATCAGTTTATACTTAAATAGAGGCAAACATGATATATGGTTTGTATTGAATTCTCAGAATTCCACAATTAGTTTGTTTTATTTCCGAATGATTCTTATTTCTCACAAGTCAGGTACACGATACGCGACATGCCCCATATTTTCACCGGATCTACAATTAATCGGGGTCTCCCCAGGAAAAGACTACTACTAATTCTACACCACACCGGCTGCGCCTGTCTTTCCAAATATCTACACTTCACAGTATTCACCTACAATATTTTTGTAGTACACGAGGGAAATCGCAGTAAAACCTGTGTATAGTACAGCGGACTTAGGATTAACAGTATACAGAATATTGCGTGCGAAGCCGTAATTTTGTCTCTTTTTCTAGACTTGATGAATTATTTATAATTATCAAGGCATCGTATGAAACATCAGCTTTTTTTATTAATATACAGGCAGAATTTCGATTTTTCCGGAATCAAGTTAAGAGTTTTCAGTTAAACGTGATCAGAACTCCAGGTGCAAGTCACAGTTGATTTGAAGTTGAACTAATGTTTTTTATTTTTTCATATGATTTATCTGAGTAGCCTTCTGTTTCCATAAAGATAAATATGTAACACAATCGTTTCCTTCGATTAAATTATAATCGCTTCTGGTTGAAATATCAGCTATTAGATTTTTGGTTGAGAATATATCTTTTTTGATTGAAAATTTAATGGAAACTTTATTTTCTTGGTCGAGGATTAATTATTTCAGGCAAAATTCATCTCTTTTTAGTGAATGTGTAAATATTTAGTTTGAAGTTCGTATTTTTTTCTAGAAAATTAATTTCGAAAGAAAACAAGAAGGCTCGTGTGACCATTGGACCTTTGCCGAAAAGCAAATTAGCATACCTTTTCTACACGTACTGTCTGTATTTTCAATGATCTTTCTAATTCGAGTGAAAATATTGTCGTCGTCGTCGAAACCAGACATGGTAGTTTAGGTACAAATTACGTTGTTCGTACAAACGGTAGTTATGCTTCGGAAGGTTAGAACAAGAGTGACAGGCAAAGAAGTCCCCGTTTTATAGTATCAATTACTGATTTTTGGCCTTTATAATATATTTGACTGGTTCAATTTATACATGAAAAATAGTAAATGTTCAAATACGCTGGTTCATTAACATTCCAATGAGACAGATTTGATACAGAGAGAGTTTACTCTCTCATTGTGGATATGGGGCTCGATGCTTGTTTTGTTGCGAATCACCTTGCCATAGGTGGCTCGGTGACTTAGTTAGAGTCGGAAATAACTACCGTAAACTGTTAAATTAGTTAAAGGATAGAAAGCAATAAAAAAGCACTTGTTATGGGAAAAAGCCTTATGGCATAAAAACCCAGATTTATTCGAAACTATTATGAATCTGATACAGAAGCTATACATTGTCAAATGAATTTACCGCGATAAATATCGATCACTTACGCGGGAGAAAATAACGCGAGGTTGGCGTCGCCACGTGGTCGAGAAGTTTTGCTACAATGCCGAAATGGGCTGAGACGAACTAACGAGAGAAATCAGCTTCGGTGCTGAGAATGTGATTCGTTTTAGTGTGAGACGTTTTGTCTGCACCGGATTGGTTTCAGTACCAATGGTTTCAGTATCAATGGTACTGTTAGATTTCCAGTAGGGAATTGTTCCCGTAAGGAATTCACCATTTATTCTGACATTTCTGTCGAATAAAGGGGAAGAGGTTTCGTGTGAAACCCGATCGATATTTGTTACGCAACAAAGAATAAATCAAAGATAAAAAATGTCGAAATACAAACTCAGAAAAAAAAGGATATATTGTTTAAATCCGGTGAGGCACGCCGCTTCGGAGATCTACACTATACACTACGATCGATCGCAGATAACTCGGTGACTCGCCAACGTCGCGAGCGAACCCGTACTCTACTCCATCCCTTCTCTACTCCCTTATCGCCGTTCGTTCGGCCAATAAACAAAGAGCTTTAGCTCTCGCGTATGAACTTGAAATATTATATGTTACGTTGCAACGTAACAATGCTCACTAGCGACTCTGTTGCACAATGGTCTCGGTCGACCGGATGGTGGCGGCCTCTCGTTCGGTACAGGCGGGAAATAATCCCAGATTCAAATAAATTTTTGCAGGTTCCTCGTTGTTGACAGGTTTGGCTCCGTGAGAAAGTATGAAAGAATAGGGGAATACAAAGAAAACAAGTAAATAATAGGATCTAAGACCGTGAGTGTTTCCTGGTGGTGTTCGAGGATGGTGACCCTTGTTCTAACCTTTCGCGTAGACTTCTTAATTTTTAATTGTTTGACATTTCCTGGGGCGAGACAGATTTGAGTGACGGGTAATGAAATATACTCCGTAACAATATATTGAAAGAGATGTAATAGAATAGAGTAATTCTACGTTAAATCGGATAAAAATAGCGAAAGCAAACAAATTGAATGGAGAAGCATATACATACCTGGGTATTATAATAAATAATTTGTGGAATTAGTTGTGAATAAGTTTTAAATACTATTATCATTTTTAACAATATGATACACTTCTATAATAAGTCTTTTATAATAAGACAACTTTTTCAGATGGTGTCATCGAATATTTAAAATTGCAAAATTTAAAAAAAGTACGTGTTTAATTTGGACAAAAGCAGTAAAAGAGAAGAATATTTACTTTTTTTCTTCTAAATCATTCATTACAATAAATTCACAAGTTTTTCTCGTCACCAATACACCCCTTTGACTCCATAGGTAACATGGAGTAATTGTGAGGTTCACCTCGCTTTCAGTGTAATTTCTGCAAGAGTATTTTGATTATTGCGTCATTTAGGATTTTAAATTTACTGTTAACAAGTAGCCAATAAAAACCCTCTATCAGTTTACACAGAGATTCCACTTAAATGGAGGAAAACATGATACATGGTTTGTGTTGAATACTCAGAATTCCACAACTAGTTTGTTTTAGTTCCGACGATTCTTTTTTCTCACAAGTCAAGTATACGATACGCGAAACGCCCCATGGGGTCTCCCCAGGAAAAGACAACTGTTTATTAGTGAGTAAACATTTTTAATATTCAAAGTTCATGGTGGGCGATTGAAATAATCGGAACCGATATTTGATAAAAGAACAGCAGCGTTTATTCTATCACAAATAGAGAAGTATAATAGTCGGTTCGGTAGTTAGTTTTCATCGAAGCTGTTCGCAAAACAAGAGGTCAGTTGGTGGTGAAAATTTCTACTACGTAAGTGGGGAGACATAGACTGTGGGGGTAATCTTTGAATTTGATTGGTTCAGTGGGCGTAGTTTTGAGTACTAGTTTATCACGTAGACCTGGAAACATTTTAGTGGAATGGGTAAATAGGAAATTAACGGACATCCAGATGGACCCTAAGAAATTTTACAACTTTATGACGAAGGTCTGAGTGAACGGTGGAACAATAACTTTCCGAGTTTAGGCTAGACAGATGTTTAAATACTACGTGAAACTTAAGCTTTCTTATGGATTAGCCAAGAAGGATTGAATCATTGACCCTAAAGTCTACAGCATTTTGAAAGAATCTATTGACACGACCAAATGCAACTGTTGGAAAAATAAATGAACACTTTGATCTCAAATAGAAATTACAAACGTTACGCAGTAACAAGAACTAATTCTACACCCCAGCGGCTGCGCCCGTCTTCCAAAGTATCAGCACTAGTATTCACCTACAATATTTTTGTAGTACACGAGGAAAATCGCAGTAAAACCTGTGTATAGTACAGCGGACTTAAGATTAACAGTATACAGAATATTGCGTGGGAAGCCGTAATTTTGTCTCTTTTTCTAGACTTGATGAATTATTTATAATTATCAAGGCATCGTATGTAACATACTTACCAAAAATTTCCAGAAATTTTTGGTAATTTGAGTTAATTTTAGAGGTGAATTAAGGTAACTTTCCAAAATTTGTACAAAATTCAATTTTAAAATGTCTATGCATTTGCGGAATATTATGAACATTTTCGGTCGTTTATGGTAACTTTACAGGTGAATATGGTGACTTACCATAAATTGACCAAAATTCCTTTTTCAACATTTTCATCAATTTCCTCAAATTTATGAAAATTTTCGGTAATTCCTAGTAATTTAAGATAAATTACAGCAAAACCAATTTAAAATTTCTGTAAATTGTCGGTAATTTGCGGTAATTTGACTAGTTATATGGGGTAACCAGAGTCACGTGCAATTTCTCGGAAGACAGCATCATATACCTCTCGGTATCTGTCGTGAATTAATATCGCGCTTTGAGCAAAGGTTGTTTCTCGCTCACACATTCTTAAGGCTTCAGTGGCTTGTAACATGTTTGCTGCTTCGTTTGCTCTTAAGTATGCAGTATAGTGTGCACGTGCGTCAACACTTCGCTTGCCCGTTGTTAGCCTGTGTTTTCGAGCAAGCCTTTCTTGCACTTGAACAAGTGCGCAACTGTAGCCGAAACCCAATTTGTAAAATTCATTTTGATTCAGCGCTACCCAACGGTTACGAGTTGTGTCAAAAACCAAAGTTTCTTCATGTTCTAGCGAGGGAAACAATTGCCATAGTGGTGCAATATAATCTTTATTCCGGTCGTTATCACCTGATCTGTCCAATCCAACCCATGCAAAGATGACATGATCCCTTTCTAAGAAATAGAGGTGATGGTCTGGCCGACGCAGAATGTGATTACCTACTTTTGTGAATGCAGGACTCGTTGTAGTTCCGCGATTTCTAATCATTGATCTGAAAGGAGGCAGGTAACCGTTTTGCCGGTACTCAGGAAATAATCGCGCCAAAGACGTCTGTTCTGGCTCTGCGGAACTTATTAATTCTGTAAGAAGGATCACAAATAGGTGAAGTTTGGTATTTAATATAAATATTATATCTACTAGAGAATTTAAATAAAAGAAAAAAAAGACGGAAAGAAGCGAAAAAAAATGTTTGTCTCACGCAATGATCAAATTGAAATATAGAATGATCTTCAGATTAATTCATTTACTTTGTCAAAATTGAAGCTCCTATGATTCTATTCACTTTTCGCGTACTTCAGTCTCTTGATTTTTTTCTCATACCCAGTTTGAATTTTTGTCAGAATGCATCAGTTGGACATCTTAAAAACATATCTTTGCGCTTGGGATTGTTGCGGTTAAATGAAAACCCTTAGTTTGAATTATAATATAAAATTTTCGTTCCGTTAGATAGCACAAACATAATTTTTAATTGACTTTAGGTTCATTAAAAATTATCTGCAGTGTTAGGAATGCTTTGTAACAAATTACCTAATTACGACTTCAGTTACTTCATGAGAAAGCATTAAAACTGTATATTGCTGTATTTGGAAGCTCGGGTTCATGTTACTTAAAGTTCCAGCAATGTTTTTTTTTTCATCATCAAATTGAAGAAAGTTCAATTTTAAATCCTAAAGATTGTACTGCAAATGAGCAGCCTTTAGAATAGCATAATGTTCTACTATGAGCTTTAAATATTGAAGATTCTTCAATTGCAAATAATTAAAATTGAAGAAATGTAGATTGCAAATCGTTGAAATCAAAGCATTACTTATTTTAGAACATTAAAATTGTGAAATTTCCAATAGCAATTCTTCAAAATTGAGTTTTTTTTAATTTTGACAATGTATTATACATGGAATAAAAAATGTTGCAATATGCAGGGATAAAAATGAAAAATTCTGTAACCTTGATTATTTGCTTTCGAAATTACATCAACTTGGAAAATTTAGGAATAAAGACTACTTTCTAATACCAAAATCGTCCAAATTGAAGAATTTTTATTCACAAATCTTTAAAATTAAAAAGTTTTTAATTATATTTCTTGAAAATTCTAGAAATTGAAATTCAAATTTCTAACGTTAAGAAGCTTAAAATTTTTAAAATGTATATAGAAAAATTATGAAACGTTTAAGGTTTACATTTAAAAGTGATGCAAAGTCAATTGAGATTTTAAATTTTTTTAATTTTTTTACAGTTAAAAATTCTGTAACTTAATGATTTACATTTACAATTTCTTTAATTGGGAAGAATTTTAATTGAAAGCTTAACTTTGGTTTCCAAATTCATCCAAACTTGAAAACGTTTATTTATACATCTTGGAAATTCAAGATTTTTCAATTGTAAATCTTCAAAAACGTAGATATTTAAACTTCAAATGTAGATTTTTAAAGGTTTTGAATTAAAACGTTAAAGATTTTACAGATTTTACCAAAATATTTAAAAATATTATAAGATATTTCAAAAGATTTCTAAAATTTTCAAAGATTAAAAATTTCAAAAATCAAAATTAAAAAAAAAATAATTCGAATCTGTTTAAGAATTTTTAAGTCTTCCAAGAAAATACAAAACTTTTCTTAAGATTTTTAAATTGATTCTTTTGTTGAAAGTTTATGTTTCTTGATTAATACGTGTATGTAGGTCCATCAAGCTTGCACCTTCACTATAAAAATTCCCAACTTTCTTTGTATCAAAATTTTGAACTTTATTTGGGCTGCTTTTAAGCTGTAATGCTGATTTTTGGGCTTCACAATTTTTTTGTGACACTTCAGGTTTCGAGTGGAGGTGCTGACTTGTGACAAGCCAGCACCTCTAATGTAAAGAAATTCCAAAAAATTAAATTTCAAATCTGACTGAATTTCGGACTTATTCTGGTGTCTCGGATGCACAACAACTTAAAAAAAACTACCCCTATGCACAAAAAATTATCCCCTTCGTAAAAACTCACACCTGGAAGAAACAAAGTAGAATGTAGTGTTTGGCCTTCTTTAGGCTCTTGAACGCTCCAACAATTTATAAACAGAAAAGTCGTACTGACGTTGTATCGTGGGGTTGTTTTTGGGTGTTGAGGGTTGGAGCCTAAAAAACAAAGATAGTATTTTTGAGATTTTCCTTTGACTAAGATTTTCTCGATTAATATGATCAGCTTTTCCGCAGAAATGTCCAGATCCGCAGGATGACCTCCCATCTGTGCACGTGTAAATTTCGACGTACACAGGTGGCCTTCACCCGAACACCGTCAGTTCGACTTCACCAAAAAGGAATCTTTTTGAGAACTCTACAGTATTAGAAGATTCTCTGATTTTCGAGCTCCTTAAAAATACCAACTTCGACTTTTTGGCTCAAACCTTTAATGCAAAAAGTGCCCTCGTCGTACCGATACCGCGCAAATACCAAATTTCGAACCAAAAAGATTGATTTTCTACCCGAAAGAGGAATTTTCAACAAAATACATTAATTTTCAACTAAAACAGAGAAATCCGTTTATGAGAAAAAATGTTTGAAAGAAATACGCGCGGAATGACTATCGGTGCGAATTGTTGAGCGATCGCGCAAGCTGCAATGAAGGTTCTAGGCTAGAGAGTCTGCCGTCATGCGTACGCGTCCTCGTACTTTTTGCAAATATTTTTTTTCTTATCCTTTTTCCAATAATTTAACCGTCACATAAATATTATGAAAACAATAATAGAGAATTTTTGTTATGACACATGAATGATTTCAGCCCTCTTCGACGCCTATGAAGCCGGGCTAAAACTCTACTTTTTACTCTCTAGGGACTGAAAAGTGGAGGCGCATGAATATGCCCCAAATTCCATATTACCTAAGTTTCATTCGAACGAAAATCAAGTTGCCGAACAATCATTTATTATAATTTTTATTTTGTCGAAGTTTCAACTCACATAACCTCCATTTGTCCTAACTATCAATTATCATAATATCTATTATACCGAATTCTCATGTGGCATGATTTTTGTATTTTCGAATTTTTATTCGACACAATATTTATTTATCCTAATTTCAATTTAATCTACTTTCTATTTTTCCGAATTTGTATTCGACATAATTGTAATTTTTCATAATTTTCACATAACCTAATATTTATTTGGTCGAATTTCTATTTGTCATATTTTACATTTATCCGAATTATCATTTGTCATAAATTTCATTTTCCCTACTTTTCATTCATCGTAATGTCTATGTATCGAAACTGGTAGGCGCCATAATTTCCGTGTCACAGGAATTTCATTTGTCCTACCAGACTTCCGTTCAGTTTAGAAGTAGTTGTTTCCCATCTATATGTATTTAGTCTAGCCAGTAAATCAGGTGAAGATGGCGCTGCGAAACACTTCTTACGGTACCAAATACATTAAGCGCGAAATTCAAATGAGGTCTTTGTTTAGAAATGCATAATCAAAATGCAGCTAGTGTATTTGGTCGGTGACGTGTCTCTAAACACTAATTCGCAAACATTCGCGAAAATTCGAGAGATTGATGGAGAACTGCCTAGATGAGGAATGCGAGAAGGTATGTGCAAACTGAATGACAAAAACAAAGTTTAATTTTCAATTGATCTTATCATGTACGCAATATTATCGGATTTTATGTATCAGCAACAAGGGAGGAAATGGTTTGTAGGGGGTCTGTAAATAAGTAACGTTATTCTTTAATTCAATTTGTGAACAATTTATTGGAAACCAATTAAAAAAGGCAAAGCAGTAATTTACAATGACATTCCACGTTCGGGTAACTCCGTATCACATGCTGCAGAATGTCCTGCTTTCACTTAGTTTATCACCAAAAGTCAAAATCGATAAAAATGGACTTGAATGCCATATACCGAGCAACTCTAATCTGATTCTTTATGCAGACTCACCCGAACTTAAGGAAATACCAAAGTTATCTCAAGTTCAGAAAAGAGCACTGTTGGAAATGATTTATAAATTCAAGGAGAATATTACCATTTCTTTTGTTTGTAACTAATTTTGGAACAAAACTAAAGGCGAACTTGAGAAGAAAATATTTCAGGTTGAAATTATTTATTTTACAATAATTACTTACGGCTTTATGTTTTTGCTTTACCTTTACGTAAAAGTTGCAATTCTTATTTAATCCGCATTGTACAGGGCGCATTTTATTTATTAACAGATTCTCTAGAAATCTCACTGGTATGTTTTTATTGAACAAATTTTATTTAAGGAGGTACGGTCACGAATGCACTTTTCTTACGCATTTGTTTAAACTTTGACTATAGGTTCTTTGGAATTTTATCTAAACGTTCGCGGAATTTTAAATGATTTATCGAGTGAAGACAGGCTAATCATCAAGTCATTGGTAAGAGTGAAAAGTGCGCTGAAAAAAAAGGTGAAATAGCCACCATCAGAGGGACTACATTATATAGAGAAAATAAAAATATCACACAGCATGAAATTCAAAACATTCTGTAAGCAATAGAACCAAAATTAATCAACACAAGAGGGGGCACCTGGGAAAACTTCTCATCGGTTGCAAGTACAGTGAAGAACAATAAACAGATTGGTCGTCCCCAAAAGGACTCGTCTCGCTCGCACTCAGATTTGACATTGGAGCGAGCAGGAAACGAAAGACCTCGACGAATGTCTCGTAACAGGATCTCAAGTAAAATCTAGCAATGGAAAACAGGCAAGAAAGAGAGTAAGGATTGTAAGGATTATATGGCAACCCAGCAATCTGAGGTAAAAAGAAATAATGTAGAAGAACGAGAGATAACGTCTGGTAATTCGCATCTTAAAATAATTGTTTGAAATGTTAAAGGGTTTATAAATAAGGTCGATGTTGCACCATTTACAATAGGATTGGATATTCTTTGTTTTATCGAAACATGGGTTACATGTCCGCTTACTTTGATGCGGGTCGGTTCTTATCTTTCCGAATATAATTTGGTGTACTCATATGCAATAAGGGAGCACTCGAGAAGAAGAGCGAAAGGGGGCATCACCTTAGTTTATAATGAGAATTTATTTAAACAGGAACTTTTGAAGTCATTTAAGGAATTACTAATGCTTAGGATCTTTTGTAATCTAGCTGAATTTATAATCATAGCAATATACATTTCTCCACAATCCAACTTTGATACTTCCCTCGATAACTTCAATCTGGCTGTAAAGTATGCTGAAGTCAGATATCCCAACTTGCCGATAGTAGCGGGAGGAGATTTTAATTCGAAAATAGGAAACCTGGGTTCTTTAGATAGAGAAGTATTGGCAGAGGGGAACTTGGCGTATCCGGACAGACTCTCTCTAGATCAGGAAATTAATAAGCGAGGAAAAGACCTCTTAAATTGTTTAAAGAGCAATGGGCTTCTGATTTTAAACGGTAGATATAGTGGGGATAGATCTGAATGTTTCATATGTTACAATAGTTCAGACCATCCAAGCGTCATTGATCTGATTTCATGCGACCTGATGTTAAGGTACTAAATATTGTCATAGATTCGGATCATATGCCAGTGGTATTCGAAACGTTTCTGTACCAGGACTTGACTAACGACGGAAGAGCAGTGGGGTTCCTTGATCCTCTGAGATGGAAAGAGGAAGATGGGTTGCAGTTTAAACAAAATATTCAACCTAATTTTTTCAATCAGCAGATTAGTAAAAGTATAGACGAAATAAATAACAATATAACTAAGACCATCTATAAAGAGGCTCAGGGGCTTGGCATGCTAAAGAAAAGGCCCAGTGCAGATAGTACTTTCAAATATAATAAACCATGGTATGACAGGGAATGTATTGAAGCTAAGCGGAGAGTGAGAAGGCTCTTGAGGAAATGCGCTAGAATGACGTTTACGAATCGGAATTTGGTTCAAAATTTTGTAGACCAGAAAAATAAATATAAAAAATTACGGAAAACTAAACAAAAAGCATATGTGAAATCTACAGTAGAGACAATCAACACATGGTCAGACATTAGAACTTTGTGGTCAGTTATAAATAAGTATAGATAAAAAAAAAGCAATGATTAATGCTATTACGGCAATGAATGGTTTGATTTCTATAGGAGCCTCTCCAAACTACGTGACAATACAGTTATAACCATGTACGATGCAGGACACACTCTGTTTGATAAACCGATTACTTTGGAGCAAATCAAAACCAGTCTAGAAAAATGTAAGGTGGGAAAGTCTTAAGGTCCAGATGGGATACCCAACGAATTTTTTATGAATTTGCCGAATAACTGCTTAGTAGAAATAAAAGATCTTTTTAATAGAGTGGTGGATGAAGAGAGGGTGCCTTCTTTCTGGACGTACATGCGCACAACAATTTTTTATAAAAGGGGTGGTTTAAAGTATCCACTGAACTATAGGCCCATCTCGCTTCTTAATTCAATCAATACAATTTTTACACAAATTCTGTACGGAACATTGCTTAATTGGATAGACAGAACGAGGGTTCTTTATGAATTTCAGTCCGGATTTAGAAAGGGAAGGGGATGTATGGACAATATTTTTATTTTTTCCAACGTTTCGGTGCTCACACAGCACCCTCATCAATGTAAGAAACTTAGACCAGGTGGAAACAGCAACGAAAACACGATGCTACCTCCTGGATACCCAAGAACTAAGTGTGGGCATAAAGGCAAATCCTGTATACCTGAGAACTAAGTATGGGTATTTCGTTAGGGCCTTTCCATCAGTAAATCACTTTTTACTGTGGAAAAAATTGTTTTATATTGGAATTAGCTCCAATTTCATTAGAATTTGTAAACATCTTTACGATAGAGCGGTATTATCAGTCCGTACGCCTGACGGTTTGACAGAGGCAATTGACATAACAGAGGGGGTTTTGCAAGGTGATATTCTCAGTCCGATATCCATTGCATTATACTTAAACGACATAAAAGAGTTCTTTTACGAAAGGGGTGCCCGTGGGATACCTTTCGATTATAACCACAAAATTATAACTATTGTCTATGCAGACGATCTGGTTATGTTTGCTGATTCACTAGTAGATATGCGTAGAAAAATAAACCTTCTGGCGGAATACTGTAATATCAATATGCTACAAATTAACAAGCGTAAGTCAAAAGTTTTGATTTTCCACAAG